>WUQG02459166.1:0-12467 GCA_011317285.2 Androctonus mauritanicus
ACTATCTCCTGTGTACCTGTGCAGACTTTCAATTTATTCCTTATGTTTGATCTTTTCCAACTGACATCTCTACAAACGTCATTCATTTACAGAGAAGCCAGAAGAAATCCTGATCCCTGCATCTATTGATTGATGGTATCGACTCACTTGTATTGAGACATTTTGGAACACTCCTCACTTTAAGGTATGAATGTAATTGTCGGGTGGCACTCTGTAAATTTCTTTAATCATGTAAAGAACTCTCTCTAGTTAATAATAAAAGGAAGTTTTGGTTTAACAACTTGTAGTCTCTGTCTCAGAGTCCGGCCTCACTACCTGTCCTTACCCATGATGCGCCGTATTACCACAGCAAGGCCATAAGCCTGTTGATTCGCTATCAGTCTCGATGACATCTCCACAATATGTTAATGAAAATCTCTGATATATTATCAAAAATGACTAAACCAAGTACAGTAATAACTGATTGAGGTTGAATTATTAAAATGATCACTTCAGCTAAAAGAAGTGAGGTCACAATAATTTTTGTTCTATATTAATATATTATTAAACTAACATTTATATTTAAGAAAATATTCGATATGACAAATTGCAAAATTTAAAGTTCAAATGTAATTAATAAAAGAAAAAAATTGTTTGAAAATAGCAAAAATGTAATATTTTTCTCTCCTTCTCCTCTTCTTTCATAAGCCATATCATTCAGCCAATTTTGATGAAATTTGAATTATAGGTGATTCTTAAATTACTTAAAATATCTTGAAAATTTCAGTACAATAGGACCATAAAGGGAGAAAATTAGAATCAATTCGCTTTAAATATCTCTATTGTTCACTTCATTCACTTGTTTTGAATCAAATTATCTTGGCTTATTTAGTCTTCTGAAAATTTTAGCAGAATTAGAATAAAATGAAAAGATGTAAGGAAGAAATTTTCTTTTCACTTTTCCAACAGAACTCCCAACTCTTAATACCACAACTGTTATCCTAATTATGAATATTTTTATATTATATTTATGAATATTTGTAATAAGTTAACTTACCTTAATTTTATTATTTGACACATCAAGTTCTGTTTTTAGTTTTGTTATAATATCCATTAACTGATGAATTCTGTAAACAAAAAATATATTTTTATTTGAGATTAATTAAACATTATGAAAAATATATGCAAACTATTTCAGTAAATTTACAAAAAGGTTTATGCTTTTTTTAGACTACTTTCTTTTTACTGCTCTATAAAAGGTACAGGAATATTCTACTCAGATTATTCTTCTAGCACTATACAAGCAGACCAACAACTCTTACTACTCAAAACTTATACACTTTTATTAAGAGAAACGTTTTCGGCGTTGAGATGCCCTCATCAGCTCTTACAGTTTGATATTCGAACATTGGAACACAGCTGTGTTCCAATGTTCGAATATCAAACTGTGTTCCACGTTTCTCTTAATAAAAGTGTATAAGTTTTGACTAGTAAGAGTTATTGGTCTGCTCGTATAGTGCTAGAAGAATAATCTGATTAAAAAGATTTATAAAAGATTATAAGGAAAAAACAAAAGACAAAAATATATTATGCTCTATGCAACAGTATATTTTGTCTTTTGTTTTGTTTGTGTAAAGACTAGTAAAAATCACTTGCAATAGTTATATTAAATAATAATAGCAGCATAATTATATTATTTACATTATCAATAATTTAAAGATTATATATATGAATGTTGAATAAAATTGATAATAATTGAAATGAAAAATATTTTCAATAAATTATTTTTAATGTTTAACAATGTTTTTGAAAAAGTTTCAATGTAAATTTGTATTTTAATTTCAATCATTTATAGTTTTAAATAAGCAAACTATTTTAGTTTATAGAAAAACTAAAAAGAAATACAGCAGACTCCTGTACAATGCGGGGATACATTCTGCATTATAGGAAATCATGTTATGTGAGATATGCATTATTAAATTATTTTATGGAATTTAATCTTGTCTCTGAATTTTTTTTATAAATCTTTATATCTTTTATAACTATTAGCTTCACTATATATATAGGGCCCATAAACAATAGATAAGTATATGCATTCTATGTTTCTAAACAAAAGTCAAAAAGTAGGTCAAATGTCAATTTTATCCTATGAGTTATAGAGGACTGTTTATAACATTGTATGAGTACTAGTCATAATTTTTTTGTTACGTTATAAAAGGAATGCATTAGATAGGAGTTTACTATATGTGTTAGGATGATGATTTTAGGTCAAATGGACATGAAATTAAATCCTCATAGATTCACTTAACAATTTTACTTCGATGAATAATTAAGTTTAATTATTTTAAATTTAATTACAGAATAATTAAAAAGTTGTTTCTGTTATCACATAACATTTATTAAAATTTACATTTGAAGATGATAATTAAATTTTAAAGTCAGAAAAATTGTATATTTGATAAATTCAGACCAATGTTATTTCATTCTCAGAAAATCTATAATAATTCATTCTTAAGATAAATAAAACAATTTTCTTTATAATCCAAACAAACCTGAATTTTTCTTGTTCCAAATGAATATCAGATGTCTGCTTTAATTTCATTATTTTATAAGACTTCTGTCTTTCCTTCTGTAAAAGCATTTCTGTTTTTTCTTTCTCATGTTCCATAACTTTTAACTACAAATAAATTTTAATTCAATATTAAAAATAGCAGAGATTGAGATTCAGCTATCTGAAAAAATTTTACCTACTTTTTCAGTTAAGTGGAAAACTGAATTACAATCAGATGATGGATGACTAGGGCAAATTAACTCTTTTTTAACTAAATTATTATTTGATGAACTTTCAACATTAATTTTTGACTCTAATTCTTCTTTTGCAGCTTGAAGACTTTTGACCAGTAATTCCATTTTTTTAAGATTCTAAAAACATATTTTAAAAATATATTTACAAATCTCTCTCTCTATATATATATATACATATGTATCATTATTATATAACTTACTTGATTAAATGTATCAAGCTTATTATCTAGCATATCGGAATGCTCTCTCTCTTTATTCAGTTCATCTTCCAATTGTTGGTTTTGTTTTTTTAATGTATCTATTCTCTCATTTAATATTTCTTCTTTCTGAAATTTCATATAATTTTATTAAAAACCAAAAATAATGAATTTTTTGATCAATTATTTACTAAGTTAACAGTTATTAGTAATTAAAACTGAGCAAACAAAGCAGCCATCAGCGCGGTATAGTCATGTGATGCGCTACTGTCATGGCGGCGACCGACGGCAAATGAGACACGGTATTTTAATTTTGCCTGTTTTTTAAGTTTTTTAGTTTTGATTTTTTTGTGCATGCACTATTAGCGGAGGTCAGATTAAATCCCCTGATGACGTCATTTCCGGTCAAGTTCCAAAATTTTAGCTCCTATGACAAAAGTAGTGATAGTAAATAATTACCGAAATTAAAATTGAAAGATGATAAAAAAAAATTTTTATTTGAAATTGAATATATCAGAAAAAAATAATAGCAATTTTCAAAATCTTGACTATAAAAATTATGAATATAGTGCAATATTTTTTGATATAACAACTTAATTGACTGCTAAAACCCCAAGTTTAGAAATGAAATAACTACAGCACTATTTGCAGTAAAGGAACAACTTTTATATTTTTATTTTTTAAATGAACGAATGTTTTCAGCTATTCACCATTTTAAAACAACCATATTCTGTAAGAACCTGATGATGGCAAATAGCTGAAACGTTTGTTCGTTTAAAAAATAAAAATATAAAAGTTGTTCCTTTACTGCAAACAATGCTATATTTATTTCAATTCTAAACTTCATTTCTAAATATTTTTTGAATTTCTCAATATAAATAAACAGCATATATCTGTACCTAATATATTTATATAAGTTAGATATAGATTTATAATGTCAGCTTTTAAAATTATTATTAAATATATTTTTTAAAACAAAATTTTAAATTTTAATATTAAAGTTATTTTATAGTTATATAATTAATATTTTTATAATTATATTATTAATTTTGTAATTCATTATTTATATAATATTTATAATATACTAGTATAATCTATGAAGGTAGTTCAAAAAGTAATATTTCCTATTTTATTATTCACAGGATTCTTGTTTTAAGATGACAAACATGCAAAAATGAAACTGGTGTGCATATATACACCAGTTTGAGTCATTTTAATTTGCTTTTTTCAAAGTTGCATTGTAAAATAATTAAGACAATATTTCACTTTGAGTCATAAAATTCTGTATTTGTGTCATTCTGGAAATCATTTTTTCTTTGATAACATAGCAGTTTGCACTATATGGTTCAATTACCATTCCTAAAACATTCATACATACATCCTTCTAAATCAGGCCACAATAGGTAAATACAAATGAAATCCATTTATCTTGATATTCACCATCTTTAGGAAATTGATAAAGTCATATTCCTGATGTTTTCTTATTGCCATCAGTGCAACCAAATACCATTACAGCATATAGCATAATAAAAAATTTACAAAAAAATGGTTACATTAAAATATTTTTATCTAAACACATTATTTTTACTTAATTTATCAAATCTACAGTGCTAAGTTCTTTCACTCAGCTTTATATCATCAATTATGTTGGTTAGTACAAAAGATAAATGCATCATTACACATTTTATTCTTTATACCATGGTGAAAACTCTTCTTTAATAACAGCACATTTCATTACTCAATTTCTGCTTCAGATATGAAGTAAGTGTACTAAACATACTGAAGATGCTTCTGATAATTTTCTGTTTGTTGAAAATAGTAGTGGCCAGTTCTCTATCTTCCATATTTTAATGGTTTCTTGGAAATTACAATTTTGATTTGCATCGTTTCAGTCTGCATTGTGTTTTTGAAGGATACATTGCCAACATAAAGTGGGTCTGGATGTATTTGCTATATATATTCACCATTAGGTAGTAGTCATAGGCAAAACATCAGATGATGAGAACAAATAGTTCTGTTCTAGTAATAGTTTGAATATGGCAACCATATTGAGATGAATGAACCAAAAAAGAGGCATGTTTCTCAATTGTTTTCATGGGAAAAATATATTCTATAGTTGGAAATTCACTGTGAATTGAAGACAGTATTTTGTGTTAATGGGATGGCAGTATAATATTTGCATAAATGATATTAAGAGTTTGAGAGTGATTATATGAATGTAAAAGATGAACACAGGAATAATCAGCTGTTCACTTCTGCTAATTATATTCAAGATATTGAAGCAGCAATGCAATTAAACAGACATGTGGCTATTATTCAATTGGAAAAATTTAATCTTTTATGAAGCACTACTTAGGACATTATTTATCAGCAATTGAGATAAAGATATGTTTTCAGAAGATGGGAAGAACAGAAAATGACATGCATGAAGTCATACCTGATGACTCTGTAGTATTTAAAGATGGTGAAGCCTTCTTATACTGAAATGTTACAGATGATGAGATCTGGATATTATATTACATCATAGAAAGTAAAATTGAATTAATGATATGGAAGCAGCAATAGTCTCTAGTCAATAAAAAGTTAAATATATGCAGAGATCAAAAAAAATAACGGCAACTGTTTCTGGGACATTCATAAAGTTCTTTTGATTGAATTCACACTTTTTGATTGAACAATAAATGCAGCTGCCTATTAACAAACTTTACCATGATTCAAGGAGATTATTCAGGATAAGAAACAAGGATTATTGACAAAAACTGTTCTGCACAATATGGCTGGACTTCAAGTATGTGTTCCAATCATTAATCTTTTGAACCACTGAAAATACAATCATTTCCAGCAGTTCAAAAGATGAAATTATTTAACATTTATTTCCAATTTAGCACCCATCTGATAGCCATCTGTTCCTAAAACTGGGAAAAAATCCCTCAGAAGTTACTTTCATTTCAATGAAGATGTTCAAGAAAAATGTCAAGAAATAATTATATATCTAGGATACAAGTTCTTTATAAAGATTTGATAAGTTGATATATTAGAATATAGATATAGATATTGGATTTACTATGTGAAAAAAATAAAGTTAACGAGATTGTATTTTAATTTCATGATTTATTCTGCAAGTTATTGTTCTAATGAAATAAAAAATATTGAAACATTACTTTTTGAACTATCCTTAATAGTAATAATATTTAGATTATTATATGGTAATTAAAAATTAATAATACAGTTAAATTATACTTCATTAGAATAATTCAGCTGTTGATGTAATGAACTGCTGTGTTCATTTTCTTTAGTCAGTTTTTCTTTTAATGCATTTTGTTCTGCTTTTAATTTATAAATATGTTGATGAGTTTTATCTTCATTCTAAAAATTTAAATTTTTCCATTTTATTTAGAAATATCATATTTTATATATTTAAAAAAACCAAACCATTTACCTGTTTTAGTGATTCCAATTTAGAATTTAACATATTAGAATAATCCTTTTGTTTTTTAAGTTCCTCTTCTAATTGAAATTTTTCCATTTTTACTGATTCAATATGTTTATATAGAGATTCAATCTAAATAAAAATTATATTTATGTAAACAAGAATTTAAATTGTTCTGCTCATTCAAATATTTTATAGTTTGTTTCTGAAATAATTATCATTAAATTTTATTTGCACATTATAATGCAAATATAATAATGTAAATGTATATATGAATGCATGACAGACAAAAATAAATATATATATAATTATTAAATACATAACAAAATATTACAAAAACAATATTTAATATTTTATATATATTAAATGCTTACGGACCATTATGTATATATGTATGTAAATGTTTGTCCACAGGAACTTGAGTACTTAGAAAACTGAAATTTGGAGATGTTATAGAAAGATCACTGACCTGATTCAGTAAAAATATGATAATCCAAATTTCACCCAAAGAATTAGAAAAGGGGAAAACTAAATTTACAATGTTTATTTTATGGCTTAAAAATCATTACTTTTCAATAATTTGAGTGTTTCATGCTGAGAAAACTATCCTTTTATATATTGGTTGAAAAATTTATATTCAAAAGGGGGTCAGAAAAGTGGTGCCCCTAAATTTGATATATTTTTAATGTTAGTTCTATTTTGATGAAAATCTAAATATGGAGGGAAATTAATTATATTGAATTTCAAAGTTCCCAAAGTTAAATACTTATTTAGATACAATAAAATTGGCTCAATAGTTTTGACTTATCAAACATATCAGTAACAAATAGCATTATGCAGAATTGTTCAGATTTTATGATTCATTTTCCCCTTACATTTAGATGATTCAATTTGTCAACATTTTATGTAATTTTTTTTTCTAGTTAATGATTAACACACTATATTTTTTGTTTTTTATTCTACAAAAATATTTTATGCACCAAAGTATTACATCAGTATTTGCTTAGACAAACAATGTGAACTTGAAAATATAGGGATATTTATAAATGGTAAATCCTTCTCATTTATTTTAATTCCAATCCAAAAATAAACTAAAATTTGCAGAAGGCAGTTTGAGAGGAATAAAGTTTTTAAATGATATTTATAACATTAATATCATAGAACGTATAAAATTTTTAATGTTTTTAATAAACATTGAAATTTCATTTATTTTATCTTTCTTAATGAAAGAAATTAAACAAATTTTATAATCATTATTGAACGGATCTAATTTTCAGCATTCATTGACACAAAATTTCTCCATTTCTTTCTCTCAAAGATAATTATAAAATATCTTGTCATTATTATTAATTTTTCCTGTAAAAATTCAGGAATTAAATAAAAATACACCTTCTACCAATGCAATCAATACTGATTAAGATGGTGTGATGATGTTTTGACAATGATATTTTTGAAGAAATTAATATACAGCCAAATGCTATTTAAATTTTTGCAATGAAAACTGTCATTATTAAAACATATGAATAAGAAAAAGCATTGCTAATATACTTTGTTTGTATGTGATTAAAATAGCATACACAAGATTTAGAAAGAGTATGATAAACTGCAATTATTAATTTTTATGATCCAATTTCAGGTTTTGAACATAGCAGTCTTAAGTAAAATTTTCAAAATCACAATTCATTCCTTGAAAAAGAAGTTGCTCATACTATAAAAAGTACTTGAATCCATAGAAAAAATTAATTTAGAAAAATAGCAGCTGAAAACAGCATTTCAGATTCACAACACACCATCTTTATAAATCACATGTAAATAAAAAAATATATACTTACTTTACTTCTGAAAATAATATGTATGCTCAATTATAACGAAAAATTATCTTTGTAATCATAAAATTAAAAGAATTTTTTTATTGTGGATAGATTACAAAGTATTATGCTGCATCGTTTTCAGATAATTTTCAACATTATCCGTTGAATATTGGCCATATATTGGCCAATGATAATAGTGCTTGGATAATATTTATAAATCTACACCAAAAACACAAAGTTTATAACAATGCATAACCAAAATATGAATTCATGTCAATAACTGATCAATGAAATCAATGACTACTGTTTTCATCAGTGATGTTATTGCCCAGCCTTTTATGTTAATAGCTATTTAATAATACTAACATAAATAGATATATATAAGACTTAATTTTTTAAAAAATTAATCTTGTCAAAAATATCCTTGTATTCAAATAAATAAAGTAAATAATTTACGTATATCACCTTTGCACAAAGTTCTTCTGAATTATTTCCATTATCTTCTGTTTTCAATCTTAAAAAATTTAATTCTGTTTGATGAGCTAATAATCTGTTATATATAAATACATTAATTTTACACTTATAAATTCCAATAAAATAGTTAAATTTATGAAATTAAATGTGTAAAATTACCTTTGTTGTAATTTATCAATTTTTTGATTTAAGTAAGAATTTTCTTTTTCTAATTCATTAAATTTCAAATCTTTTTCAAAAGATGATTGTTCTTTTTCTCTTACTATTTTTTGTAATTCTAAAACTTTTATAGTTTTATCTTCTAACTGGATTTTTGTTTTTTGTAATTCATCATTTACAGATGATAGTGTATTTTTTACTACTTCCTTTTCTTGAGTTGTAATATTTTCTGAATATTCATGCAATTTTTTTATATCGTTTAATTCTCTTTTTAAATCCTGATTTTCTATTTTTAATTTTTCTAGAGCTTCACAATTTTCTGATTCTTTTATTGAAGAAATTTTTAAAGCTTCTATCATTTGTTTATACTTCTGACATTCAGCATTCAATTTGTTTATTTCTTGAAAAGTTTCAATAGTCTAAAATAATTATATTTTTATATCAAAATTTTATCTATATGCTATATATTTAATCAATTTAGTAAATTAATTTTGTATAGTATTGTATACATTCATACCTAAATTAAGTATTTTGGCAGCTACTACAAGCAACATGAAATGTTGTTTCAAGTGAATTTGGTAATTCATGATATTAAAATAATTTTAAACAAAATGTAGTCTTATCTCAGCTGTCTGATTTATTTGAACAACCATAAAACACTAAATATATAATAAATGAATAAATATGCAACTTCTATAAGAGCAAAATAATAAATCCCATCAATCATACAAAATTTATAGCTATCTAAAATAAAGTTTTATTAGTTTTTATATTTGCTTTAAAATTTATTATTTTTAATAATAATATAATAACAACACAATCAAGGAATTCAAGTTTCTATTAATAGGCCTACTGTTTATTATCACTGTTAAACTGAAATCATATATAAACGATGTACACATATCTAGAGTTGCAGCAAAGCATTAATATATATAGATTTAACAAATTAAAAAATTTTATTATCATCTTTTAAAATCATTATTGAAATTTTTTACTCTCTAAAGTATGATGCCTAGGTACAAATTCTCAACAGATTTTTCCTAATTACAAAACTGCAGAAAGTATATTTGCTTGTATATATTACTTTTTTCTGTATATCAATATATTAATTTTCTAGCTTAAAAAGGGAAGTTAATAAAAAAGAAGATTGACATATTTTACATATCTTGACTTGCAGAAAAAATATTTTAAATAAATAGGTTTTCATAAAATGTATTCATTTTTAATTAATAATTTTATACCAATATATCATGTTGTCGTGTTAACAAATTTATATACCTAGTTTTCATTTTATGCACTTTTCATCCATGTTTGCTTGGAAATACATTTGAAAAATATATCCCATCTCTTAGAGATATGTGAAAATTTCATAGATGTGCAGTTTGAAAACAATTGAAAGTTTACAGTTCACTTCATTGATGAAGTGAACTCTAAACTCTACCTCTGATATTGAAATCACAAGACAGCTACAAAATTTGAAAATGTATTTGTTCCTGCATAAAAATTGTAAATAATAATTTGATATTGCTGCTTTATTTTTTTGTAGCATTGAAATGATTCATTTAATCATCATATTATTATATATTCAGTAGTGTATTAATGCATATTTTTGCTTATTCCCTGTATCTTTATCTCATTTTTTTTGTCAGCAGTTCTATCATATTTTAGCATGGGGCAATAAATACTAGTTAGAAAAAAATGCCTGTATGAGTTAGACAGAAAGAAACTCCAATAAAGTGTAACTTATGATGGCTTTAGCTGTTATAAGTTACAGAATGAATTCAAATGAGATTGCTAAGTGCAATCTAAATAAATGCAGGAATTTTCTGGAACATTACATTGAAGTGGAAGTTGTATATATTAAAAATTCTCATTTTGTACATTTTCAGTTTATATAGTCACTTTAAGAATCTCTTAAAGCTTAATTATAAGAACTGTGTGCACTGAATTGGTTTTACTATACACTGGTATTCAAAGAAAATTCACCATCTGATGATTTCATATTTCTAACCATTTTTTGCAATGATATGCTACATTAATGACTAGTATCACAACCAGAAATATAAACAAAAGACATTTATTAATAGTTAAGACAGAACTATTAATAAATAACTTTTTTGTTTTACACTATCTTGACACAAGCAAGAAAATGCACACTGCAACTCTTACAGTGTGCTTTATATAACTGAAAGTACAGTTATATAAGCACATGCTGATTCAATATTACATTGTCACTTGTGTGTCAATCTTATTTGATGCGACCTGTAAGAAATTTTGCCATATGTTTAAGTTATTCAGATGATACAATTTTAAAGGATGATGCACTTTCTTTGAACATTAATGTATAGCTAGTTTGATGATAAAGCATGGCTATGCACAAGTCTTAATCTAATCCTAAAAATTAACACTAAACATAATAAATAGCAAAAATATTATTGATTTTAAAAAATTTGTTTGGCAAATTGATAAATAAACAGAATCAAAATAAATTAAGTGCTATAATATTAAATCACAAAATAATAATTTATCAATATCAGTATTTATTTAATTAAAAATTTAATAGAAAATGTTATATTTCTGGCAATATTATTGGGTATAATGGGAGAAAAAAGTAACTGTATTGCACTGTTCAAATTACAAATTCTTTCATTTACTAAAAAACTACTTATGCTGCAGGACAAATTTTATATTGGCATTTTATTTTTGCATAGATATTTGTATTGTCTATTTAAAATATGTAAAAATAATATGAAACAAAACATATTAATCTATGAATTATTTTGACTTTAAATAAAAAATTAATATTAAAATTAATATGCATTTTATATAATGCATATTATTATAAAGGAAAAAACAATACTTTTGTAATATAAATATTTTTATCAACAATAATAATAAAATTGGTTTATTAATGTCAACTGTATTTAAAAATTCCATATCCTATGTGAAAAAATTAGATAATTTAGCAGAATAAGTTTTATAAATTTAGTGTATGATTAATATATTAATATTGTAAAGATATGTCACAATGATAAAATAAAATTTTAATGTAATTTTAAGTCATTTATTTCAGAAGTTTGAACATAAAGTGATCATAATTTTTAATGCTGACTTTAAAATATGGTATATTTATTTATTTACTTTTTAATTGAAGAGAGTCAAAGCTATAGTTAAGCCTCTTTCCTCTTGCAAGGAGTACTAAGGGTATAGATGTATAAAGAAGAATATGTACAACAACACTCAAGGAAACATTCTTTTTCCTTTACTTGTTGTATTTGATCTTGGCTTGTAGATTAATTATCTGAAGGAATTTCAATATTTTCCTTATGCTGTTCTCTCTGTCCCATTCATAGATAGCTTCAATATTTCCAACAATAATTTTATTTTTACCATTCTTTAAATCTTCAGATTATTCTATACATTACATGTAACCTTTAACAATATTCCCAAGAAAAGACAATTTTTTTAAAAACAAATTGTGTTTTTTGTAGTAGTGTTTTTTGTGTTTTTAAACAATTAGTTTTATTTTGTTATATTTAACCCTTTCAGTCCCGAATTTTTTTTGTAGAAAATAATTAATTTTCTACAAAAAAATGTAGAAAAAAATTAATT
>WUQG02459177.1:0-12466 GCA_011317285.2 Androctonus mauritanicus
TATGTAAATTGGAGAGTGACGAGAAAAATAGAAGACACGTGAGAAGAATCTAAAACAGTTAAAAATGAGAAGATCGAGTCTTTCTCTCATCTGATGATTAAACTTTTCTTCTCAGAGTAATACGAAGTACGATAAAACTAATCCATTTACTTAACGAATTCTCGAAACGATGGCCGACGGCATTATGTTCTTTTTTTCTTTCTTCTCATTAATAATTGACCAGTGTAAACATTAAATATTGTTAGTACAAGATAAAATATTCCCCGAAGATCAATTTAACGACTTCGTTCTATCGTCGAAACATCATAGACCATGTTTAATATCCGCTCGAAATGTCGTGTCAAGATCAACGCTCCAGAAAAGTTTCTAAAGTCCACACTAGTTAATTTATTTACAATTATTACTTTTTATTTTGCTTATTTATTCATTTCCATACGAATAATGATTACAATAACTAAATTATTAAGCGCCACATAATATAAAAGGTTACTTTTATATTATTTACATAGAATTTTGAAAAGTATAAAATTTATAACTAAATATAATTATGAATTTACCAGTTCTAATGTAATATTTAAAGTAAGTATATAGAATGTAGTTCTCATTTTAAGCAAGCTGTAATTCATTAGTAGGCTAGTGTGGAGAATACGACATTCCAGTCAATAGAGGAGAAAAGGAGATAACAAAAGGGAGACCGATACTTGAGAAGTAGAAGGAAATGATAAATATAATGAATTAAGTCCACCATTTTACACAATGGAGAAACGCGATCACTTCTCTACTAAAACAAATGAAGAAAGGAGATCTTTCTCTTCCCCGAGAAAGGTGAGGTCAAGGTGACAGAGGAGATCCAGGATGAGGAGAGAACTAGAAAGATTAGGGAATCACTCAAAAGTTTTGATACAATCCAGACGTGTCTAAGAATCGCTAAAAAGAATCAATGAGAAAAGCAACATTCGGACAGTTCTACCTAATTAACAATGAATAAATCAA
Organism: Androctonus mauritanicus; assembly: GCA_011317285.2. NCBI lineage: Eukaryota > Metazoa > Arthropoda > Arachnida > Scorpiones > Buthidae > Androctonus > Androctonus mauritanicus. Next base: position 994 of record WUQG02459177.1, read on the forward strand.
AGGAACCGTTTTGTGCTCCTCTCCTTTTGGGAACTTCCGACTGAAGAAAAGTTATATTTAACAGTGTTCATTTTGCTTGTCAAAAGGACTGGATTTTATTTTGTGCTTCATCAGGTATTTATCATCTCTGAACTGATTGTTGGGTTACTTTGTATACGTAAAATCTCTCTTTATTAAAGGATGTTATTGGTTATTTAAACCGTAGTCTCTGTGTCGTTGCAGTCAATGAGCCTCATTACCTGTCCTTACTCGCATACCGTGTTTACACCTAAAGCCTGTTCAGTTTCGCCCGTAGATCCCACAGTAGATAAATTCTCTGTTTCTTAATGAAGATAGTGGCTTCAATAGGGGGTACGATGGGTACGACTCGTACCGATTGATACCATCGTGGGGGTGACACCCAATGTTTCCAAACGTATGTTAAAAAATTATATATTTGCTAATTTTACAATTATAAGTCCTTTTTAACACGCTTACGATCAAACTCGTTTTAAATACGTGCAAGTTATTTGCATAAACGGACCATGCCGCTTTTAAACACGCGAATCCCCTATGAACTCTTAAGTCCATGGTTTCTAACGATCAAACATTTTATATAACATTGAGGGAGAAGGGGTGACAGCATGAACTAGCGCACCGGTTGACACCAATGCAAGGAACACCACTGAATGAGGAACAAGCAGATTGAAATCTACAGGGTGTTCTGGAACGACGCGGACAAACTTATAGAGGAGATAGAAGAGCTTAAAAGAAGCCATTTTGTCTAGTCAACAGGGCGTCTAAAGTGCTTTGTATTCGAATTATAAGATGTTTAAGGGGCATCCAAAATTGTACCTTTTGTATTATTTAAAGAAAACGTTTTTTTCATTTTTTTTATGATATTTGGCACTGGGAACTAGTTGGAAGATTGCAATAACCTGGCATATGAATCGTTGTGATAGCGACTATAGGGATGGAGATAGGAGAGTTCGGGTGAGGATTTTATCTCAAAAAGAGATGAACGCTTTGCAATTTCCAAAAATGTGAGACCATATTCTTCAAGAGCATTAAAAATTACACATAAAAGGTTCTCTCCATGCACCTTAATAAGATGCACCATTTCTGAGATAATCGACTAAATCTGTTTCAAATTGCCTTACCTGCTACTTCTCTATGAAACTAATTGCCTTACAGAGAAGCTGACGTGTGACAATGTTTGACAAAATGTAAGACAAATGTAGGCAATTTAGTAACTATGGTAGTATAAAAACATAAAGAAAAGCAACAGAAAATAAAAACACATTTATTTACAAAAGGTGTTCAAAAAACCGTTTTCTTTAAATAATGCAAAAAGTACAATTTTGAATGCCCCTTCCACATCTTATAACTTGGAAACAAAGCACTTTAGATATCCTGTTGACTAGACAAAAATGGCTCCTTTTGAACTCTTCTACCTCCCCTATATGTTTATCCATGTTGTTCCAGAACACCCTGTATATATAATATACCACTGTTATAATTAAATAATAAGATAACGGTACAATTTTAAAATTTATATTAATAAAAATACCAAAAACAAAAGATTAGCATTATTATTGCACATTATCTGCCATATACATATCATACAGCACGTTGCTTGTCAGATGTACAGTATACAATACAATATTTATTAATTTTTAAGATAAGATTTTTAGGAATTCTTTCATATTAGATGGGCAATGATAAACATACTTTTGCATTATAATGAATTATTCCATATTAAATCCTCAGGTGCAAGTTATAAATCACACTATAGTGAATTGAACACTAAATGAAGTTGCACTATGCAAGGTATTTCTTTATCTCTGTAAAATAGTAAAGTAACTTTTGTTTAATTTACAAACAAAATAAGCACAATATAAACAAATTTGAAAATATCTTAAGCAGCATTTAACTTAAGGCCTTCAAGTATAGGAATTTAGCATTAATCATCTAATTTATAATTGGTGAAGAATTGATTTTCTCTTGATTTGCATAATACTGAAATATCAAATAATTTAACTGAATAAGTTTCGAAAGATGTTTATATAGATTTTAAAATTGGTCCAAAAAAAATATCACAGATTTAAATATATCTTTAAATATTAACTTTTCAAGATAATATTTATAAATTTATATACATACATGTAAATTTATCTTAAAAATTATTAACTTTTTAAATTAAATTAAAAATATAATAATAAAATCCTTAAGAATAGGATTTTCCACAATTACACTGTAATTTTAAATATGCTGTGTCTTCAAACAAAATATAACTAGAAGTGAAAAAAAAAATTAAACATTATTAAACAAACTGCATGAATTTAATTTATAATTATTCAGCTATTCTAAATTGATCAGTATGTGAGAATGATTACATTTTTTTCAACATAAAATAGTCATCTTGTATTTAATTTGCCATTGTTTCATTACACTTCATTTTTGCACTTCCAGAATCTTTTTTGTCTTTGGTCCTTAGGTAACAAAATTAATATTAATTTATAGCAGATCTGCTTGCCTGCTTCTCTGCTTTCTGGTAGTAGTGCTGAAGTCATTTTTACATACTTCTGGTCCTGCTAATCCCAGACACTTTGACCTGTAAGGAAACATTTACTATTCTCCAGTATGTGATTATCTTGCCAAAAATTCAAAGATCAAAATCTTAATTCTAAGTTTTGAAATTTCATTTTATACTTGTTTCAATTTGTTAGCATATTAACATTTTTAATATTTTCATTTCTAATTGTTTATGTATCAGAACTAAATATTTAAAAAATACAGGGTGTCTCACATAAAACCGGTATGCCTCACGTACTGGTTAATCATCTCTAGTCAAATCATCTAGTCAAAATCACAGGCTCCATCAAGGAATGTAAAGAAATGTTTCAAGAGAAGTATCCTGGCAGGAAATTCCCCACGACCAGCACTATTCAAGATCTGTACAAGAAAGTGTTACTTGAATCTCAGGCATGAGGCGTACCGGTTTTATGTGGAACACCCTGTATTTTTATTATAAATTATATTAGATTTGTCACTATCTTTGTTTTTTAATTTTTGGTTATTTTTTCCTTATCTTTATGATATTGTTATTTTTCAAAGAATTCCAAATCCTGGACATTTTTTGTGCTATAATCAAAACTAGTCTTTCTGGATTATTTACAGACTTATGATAATCCTATACATCTTTTATTAAAAAGATTAATGAAATTTATTTAAGATGATATTGCTATTATAAAATAAGAAAATCGATTCTGTGTACGTGAATATAAAAAAAGAAAATATTATAATGCACATGAAATCTTATGTATGAAAAATAAATAATATAACAAATAAAACAAAAATTATAGCAATTCTGAAAAATATATTTTTTATTTATATTCGAAATCCATTTTAAGAGAAGCAGAATGAGATTTGATCAAATATGTTTGTTAATCAATTTGTAATATGATACTTACTTTAAAAGAATTATAATAAATGAATTTGGTATAATGTTGACATTTTAGATAAATATAAACAAGTATTTAATAAACAAATTTATTAAATAAATCTTTCTAAATGAATTAAAGTTTTTAATCTAAAACTAATGATACAATGATACACACAATAAAAGGAAACTCGTTAATGCTAATAAATGATACATACAAAAATTAATTTTAATTTACAAAAAAATTAATCAGTGGCTTTGTTGATTGCTACTGCAATGGCTTTGTTTCTCACCGAAGACAGCATTAAACAGAACACTCTTTATTAAGGATTACAAGACATTATATTTAGAAGATACGCTATTTAAAAGGCATTTACAGGATTTTTTTCAGAACCAATTCTTGGAATTGTTTCTTACAAAAGATTTTGTTCATAGACATTACATGTTTTTCAGAACCAGTTCTTGGAACATTTTAGTAGGTCATCAGTATGTTAAAAGAAAAATTCCAATATTTGAAAAAAGTATAGTTATTTGGTTTAGAGTAGCTTGTAAAAGATAAGGAATCAGTGTTCTGTGCTAATTATGTAAATGTTGTTGTCTCATACAAATTATTTTTTGTAATCTTCGTATTTTATTTTAAAATACAAATTTTAACAGAAATTTTGATAATTGTTCTTTCTGTAGAATAAAGGATAAATAATCACACTATTTAATCATGTTTAATGATTAAAATTTTTAAAACTTTAATATTGTTTTATTTTAAATTATCTATAAACACTTTATATAAAATTATAAGTGAAAAAATATATATAAAAATAATTTATATTTGAATGATACATCATTTTAAGTGTCTCAATTGTTTAAAACCTATGATTATAGTAAAACTTGCCAGAAAATTCAGTAAACTAGTCAAAATAGTTAAATAAGTTTTTTTGGTTTAGTGTCAATTGTTGTTCAAAAACCTATTAACTTAAAATCAGAGATATATTCATACGATATAATATGTCCCAATTTACATTATTAATTTGATTAAAAATTTCTGTGTAAATCAAAAGCCACATAAATCCAACGATTCTTAAATTTGATATATACGAATGAGTACATTAATAAACAGAATGGCTAAATGAAATTTATGAGCATACTTTAAGCACAGATAAGAAAATTTAAAGCCATAAATGATATTTTTGCAAAAAAATAGTTTAATAAATTTTTTGTTTTTTATAGAAATTTGACAAAAATTAAATACTTATACATCTGTGTATTTTTGAAACAGTCAAAATCGAAATCAAATAAATAGGGAACCTATTTCATATAGATTTCTTTAAAATCTTTTGATAAAGTTTTTAAAAGATTTTTTTTTGAAATCCCATCTTATGATGAACTACGAGACTATTTTATAAATATAAAAACATTGATTTATTTAACAATTATTAAAAACACTAGCACACTAAGCAAAGTAACCAAAAAATTTATTGCGGTACAGCACTTTCGGACATTATGAACTGTCCCAATGTCCAAAAGTGCTATACCTCAATAAATTTTTTGGTTACTTTACTTAGTATGCTAGTGTTTTTAATAATTATTCATCAAAGAAGCAAAGGTAGTTTATCTAGTCATTGATTTATTTTTTTGTAATATTGTTCTGCATGTTATTTTACCATTAAACTGAAGATAATTGTTATAAATAGATTTGTTTATTAGAATAATTAAATTTAAAATGTTTTTGGAATATCTATAATTGCACATTTCTCAGATAGTGATGTATATATTGTCAGTAGATTCAAAAATGATACTGACTTACATCAATTTTAATTGCATTAGTAAATGGATATATTTAATATGCCAGTTTTGAAAGAAAAATTTGCCAATCTTAATTAATATAATTTAATCTTTTATTATATAAATATTATACATAAAAATTTAATGTCTGTCTTTATATTCACTTATAACTAGTAAGATTTAACAGATTTAGACAATTTGTCATATTGCATACTGTTTTCTTCTGGAGAATTTTTAAGTATGGCCCCATATTATTGTAATTTGAATACTAATAAAAAAATCAACTTTATTTTTCCACTAAATGAAAGTAAGCATTAAAGGAAGAAGGCTTGAATACTCACAAGGAGAGGACACAGCTGACCTCCACCGATTTTGACCAGATTGCGTGCGATGAAACTACGCCAAAAATGAGTGAATACTTGTCCGAGTTTTCCGTCTAATGTGCCTTACTAATAGTAATTTTTAATACTTGAAAAATTGACTTGCTGATAATGCCAATTAATGAATATAATAATAATTAAAATAAATTAATTAAAAATACAGTAAATATATATGAAATAAATATAATAAAGAATATAAAAAATAATTTTTAACAATTAAAAAAAATCCCAACCGAAAGTGGAATCGAACTCGCATATCATTGTGTTACTAGCCATGTATTTATCGACAGCACCATCAACGCAACACAGCACTTATTATGTATCTATTGCTTGTAACCTGCTATAAATTACTATTAGTAAGGCACATTAGATGGAAAGCTCAGACACGTATTCACTCATTTTTGGTGTAGTTTCATCACACGCAATCTGATCAAAATCAATGGGGTCAGCTGTGTCCTCTCTTCGTTAGTTTCATTATGATTTATCTGTATTACTGCTGCTGTTGTTAAAAGATCATTATACAGTTTTTTTAAATATTTTACACTGATTTAAGAAAAATAATATAATTCATATACAAGTTCATTTAAATATCGCTTGGTCAGCGCCAATGTGCTACAGCTATTAATTTCTAAAACAAAAATAGGTAACCAGATGGCCGAGCACTAACACGGCCATCTGGTGGTAATATGGTGCTGTTAGCACCCATATTATGATACAAATTTTTATATTATATAGAGAAAGATAATTAATGATTCCTGATAAAATCAGATGATAAGGTCTGATATCAAATTTCCTCTGAATTTGTCTTAGTTTTGATACCTAATGGTGAGAATACAAAGAAAATATTAAAATTCAAGTACTGTAAATACATAAAAAAAACAGATTCTATTTAATTATCAATAATAAATGAATACCCAAAAGTATCATAATAAAAAATTAATAAGTTCAAGAAAAAAGCTAGTTTGATTTTTATTTATTTGAAATAGAATGATTACTTACAATGATGATATCTTTTTTAAAATAGAGTTACTGGCGATGCAGATCTATATATTATAAAAATTGCAGATATCTGAAGATAGATGATGATACATGTTAATAGACAATATAAAATAAATTAATTTTTTGATATTTCTCTTCATTCAGTTAATAGAAGAAAGTGAAGAAAGACTAACGGAAGAACAGATGCAGGAAATTCTTGAAGTGGTTGATAGATTTTTACCCAGGCAAGAAGAAGAGCAAGATCAAGATTCAAACTGATTATTTAGTAATAAATAAATATTTTATAAATAATTAAATTAATTGTATAAATCCTTTTTTACTATATTTCACTAATTTAAATTGTAATCTTTATTTCAATTTAAGATCTTGGGGAAAAATTAAGATATTAAAAACAAGAATACAGTTACAGTGTCTAATTTAATCAGATATAGCACATAGAGTGGCATCTATTTCTAGAATTCACCATAAGCTAGCCACATCCATGATATATCAATCAGAAGATTTAATATTAAAGTCTTATGTAATCTAACTTGCTTATTATCAAAAGTCCATTAAACAGACAGCACTAACTGCAAGTATAACACACTTTTAATTTCTATAACATTTTCGGACCAACAAGCGGTCCCTCTTCAGTACACACGCGACAGAAGAACTCTAACTTAAACTAAAATATAACAGAACAATAGAACGATCGTTCTATTGTGGTCCGAAAACATTATAGAAATTAAAAGTGTGTTATACTTGCAGTTAGTGCTGTCTGTTTAATGGACAGATTTAATATAATCATATAAGAGCACTATTGTAAACTGTATTAATAATTAACTTAATCACCAATGGCAGATCCAGAAAAAATGACAGGAAGAGCATTATAATATAAATAATTTATATTACTAATAATTTTAAATGATGTATATATTATTCAAAAATGGCAGGAAGTAGGTACTCCACCCTGAATCCACATGTTAACAATTATAGTAATATAAGTTGTACAGTATATTGTATTAAGTTGTTATATTATCTAATATTGTATTCAATTTTTATAATAATTTCAACATGTCTTCAAATAAGAAATTTGTGATTCATATTCTTTATTCGTTAATATTTAATCTAAACAAACAAACAACATTTATTGATATAAGAAACATGATAAATAAAAATAAAATATCCTTAATTTTTGCTGCCTGCATCATCAGACCAGCAGTTTTTTTGTAATTATGCCTAATATTCATAAATTTATCTCTCATTTTTTGTCAAAAAACTCTTAATTTTTTATTGTTTACATAGTTTCTATGTTCCTTCTTACCTTAAATATAAAGAAATATTCATTACATATATTATGCCAAATTTTATTATTATTATTATTTTTTGTAATATGTTACCTATCCAATCAAATTCTTACTTCTGATAGCTGTGTTGTTCCTGATAAAACAAGCCATAAATGATATATCTGTCCTTATTTTGATGCAAAACTGTTTTTTTAGTAATGTTATGAAATTAAATTTTAGCAAAATTACTGCTATATATTCTCTTATAAAAAAAATGCATAAACTTGTATTAGATATCGTTTTTAAACAATTGTTTACATTATATATTTATTCGACATTTTTTTAATATTTATTTTGCAATAATTTTTGACATTTTCTCAAGAAATAACTTCTAAAGTGTAAGAATGACTTGCCTCCCACAATAACAGTTATAATCTTAGTAAATGGAACAGAAATTTCCCAAGAAGGAATTGTCAGAGAATTCATACTTAGCATGCCACCCCATTCAAATGTTAGAGTATCGTTTATTTTCATTTTTCTCATTTTTTAATTTTTTGAATAAATTTCTGTAAATATGACTAATAATAAAATAAATGAAGTTATTTTTCCTTTTTTTTTGCTTAACTATTATTTGGCAACATTCATTTTCATTGAAGGTTTAGTGTAATTTTATTTATTCCTGCTGCAGAACAGGATGCTTATACAACTAGTTTTGTAAATTCAACAAACTTTATCTATTTGTTAAGATCACCTTAGTACAGCGATTCTCAATCTATGGGGCTAAGGGACACGATAACACTAAATGAAGGGTGTGAGCATATCGAAAAGAAAATAAAAAAAATTGATTAATTTACTGAAAGAAAAGCAAAACAAAATACATTCTGACATAATAAAACATAAAATACAAATGTACACTGATATGATATAAATAGGAAAATTGAGTCGCAAATACTGAAAGGTTGAGAAACACTGCCTTAGTATATATGCAAATGCTTTGAAAGTTCCTTCCATTATTTTCAAAATTTTAAAATGTTTCATTGAATTGTATAATATTTTATTAGTTTTTACATAAAAAGATATTTATATTCACAGAAAACAAGTTTATATAAGTGTTATGTTTTATTGAATTGACTGATGATAAATCTGGATAGAATTATATATATTAAATTTATTAAAAAATATATATATGCAATAAATAAAATATATATACAACAATCTTTCAGTTTTAAAATTAATTATAAAAATATATAGAAATGTATAAAATATTTTGACTGAATTAAATGAGAAAAATAATGTTAAATGCAATCTTACAAACATTATTGTGTAATCAAGAAATATGATTTTGTTATTACAGACACGAAATTTGGTAGGGTCTAAAATAACCATGCTGAATATCTTTCTGTAGAAATGAAACATTTTATTTCAAAGAATTTATTATTATTAACTTTTACAGTACAAACAATAATGATAAGAATATCTTCTACATTTGTGACAAATTGGATATTCTTCAGAATTCCGTCTATTAGACACATATGTTGGGTGATAAAGGCTAAAAGATCTTCTTTGATATAAAAAATACAGGTTCCATACTTGATACAATTATCTATACAGTAATAAGCTAGTCCTCCAATCATGGGATAACATAATAAATTTGAAAACAAACAATAAGGACATATAATGGATGGGATACTGAAGTTAAAACAATCTGTGCTTCCTGTAATTAATGTAGAAAAATCAATTCCTACAAATAAAATTTAAACTAATTTAAATAATTTCATGTAAATTATTTAAAATTAATTTAAATATCTCTTTTGGATGATACAATGCCATTCTACTGAAAATAATGTCTAGTCTAGCGATGCTAATATGTACTTATAGCAATGTTGTCAAACATTCTCCCAGACCATATTTGGCCGAATCCAATACAGGCAGGCGATTTCAATTTTAAAAGTCCCACAAATTTTATTAAATGTACTGTTTAAATATAATATGACAAATTGAAATTTATGTCACACAAGGGTAAAATATATTTGAGTATCATATGGAAAGGCATCCTATATAAATTTCGATTTGGACTATTTTAATAATTTATTACTATCGGATTTTAACTGTAATGATTTTATTTGATACGTCCTAGTTACTATTTACACACTCATTTCTGATATATATGTTTAATTTTGAAAGAGCTGTTGAATGTTCAAAATTGAAAGCCTGAGATATCATATAACATTCCAATGCCCTGTAGCTCTGCCTGCATAACAACTACATATTTCAATTTGGCCTATTTTCAAAAGTTACTTTAAGATTTCAACTTTAACTATCTTATTTGTTAAATTATTAATTCTAGTTACTATTTATATTCATTCACAAGACGTATGTTTAGTTTTAAAAGATTTATTAGTTGTTTAATGTTGAAGATTGCAATTTTATAGACTTAGATATGATTTAACATTAAAGTCTCATAGCCCCTGAAGCTCTGCCTGCATAGCACTTATAAAATTTCAATTTGGACTATTTTGAAGACTTACTGTCAGATTTGAACTTTAATGATTTTATCTAATAGAATAATAATAATAATAATAATAATAATAATTGTAGTTTCCATTTATATTCATTTGTGGGATGTATCTTTAATATTAAGCGAGTTATTAGCTGTTTGATTTAACATTGAAATCCGGTAGCTCTGCCTGTATGGCTCACGAATAAATCTAAGAAATTGGATTTCTCCCAAACTATGGACAGTATGAATATGAAATTTTGTAAAGTTAAAGAGCATATTCGGCAAAAAGAAACACCCGGTTTTGGGACCCCTCAATGAATATCTCGTCTAGGTTGTTGACTCTCGGACCTTTGCTTACAAGTAAAAGAACTGGGCACCTCCCAGATATGGACGTTGCAGCACAACCATAATCACAATGTGCTTTGCTGCTCCACGCAACAGGAATGTTCACCAAGCAATAATTTTTCATCACTTTAAATTTCAAGCAATAATTGTTCTAAAAGGAAATTTTTAGGCATAACTGTGCAGTTCTTGTTAACTCCATTACACATATAAGTGTTTGAATCCAGTAACCAGCTTGCAAGCAAGGGAATTGAGAAGAAATGATCTAAATGTAGCTTATAATTTTTCTCAAGAGAGATTTCATCAAAGATATAACTACTATCTCATTTTAGGAATCCTCATCTTTATAAGCTATTGGATTTCCTGTATAAATTATAAAATTCCACACACAGCCAGACTGACTCTTGCACATCTCAGCTTTTTACTCCAAATCTGGTTCATTTTATAGGAATGTATTGCTTGAATCAAAGCTGTACTTTCCATAGCATCAAGGATTCACTAACATATGCTCTTTCAACAAGTAATTTTTTGGAAGTTTTTGAAAAAAACTTCCAAATTTTTTTGGAAGTTTTTCGATGAAACCTCTCCTTATGGACTTCCACCTAGACATGGTGGGGGGCTTACGGACATTACTGTCCAACCAAGCGAAGTCCCTGGTCCTCCAAGTTGGGGGTTGAGCATAGGGCTAACAACCCTATCTTGTAAAATCACCTCTCGTTACGAAACCTTGCAGGCTGACTAACCGGAACGCACTCACGAATAAACAACCTGGCAAAAGAAATATCGG
>WUQG02459188.1:0-12465 GCA_011317285.2 Androctonus mauritanicus
TAAAATTTGGATGCGGATACTGTGATTGACGTTATCGTTTTATTTTCTTAAATCGTCAACTAAATGGCCATACACTATGTTATAAATTGTAGCAAATATCCTAATTTCTTAGTACTGTACTTGTCTTATTTTTTACAAATTAGATGTTTTTGATGGGATATCATTATTTACTAGATGAAGATTATCTTTCTCAAAGAGACATTCTAACAACAATATGTTAATACATCATTAAATATCATCTATCTTTAATCTAACTGAATCAAAATTTTTAGAAAATAATAAAATAATAAGCATATATCAAATTTGGTCGAAATCGGTTTAACGATGTGGCCTGCAGAGACATTTCTAAAAAAAGAGAATCATCGTCTTCTATACCTTTTTAATTTTAGTCCAATTTGGTCAAAATTTTCAGATTTTAATTGAGCTAGAAATGCCTATAATCTTCATTTGGTCAAAATAATACAATATATAAAAGTGTATATATATAGAAAATAGATTTCCCATTTCCTCCCTTCTATTTTGATCCGATTGTGCTGAAATTTTCAGGAGAACTCAGATAATCTAAGAAATATCTATATCTCAAATTTCATGGATATCGTTTGAACCATCTGACCTGTAGATACAGAGGAAGAGGAGAAGGAGAAAAATACTAATTTTTTTGCTGAGTTTTGCTTTCCAAACTGATCTAGTTCTTTTATTAATTAGATTTGAAGCTTCAGATTTGCACTCCTATCGAATATTTTCCTCGAATATAATTGTCAGATTAATAATCTTTGACATAACAGATGGGACTGATAACAGCCATTTATCTATACTTCAAATTTTATTGAATCAATTGAAATAAACAATCTGTAGCAATGTTTACCAAAAAGGGATCCTTATCCTTTTTTGTTTTCATCTGATATTGTTTAAATTTTCACGGGATCTTATGTAATCCGAGCAACGCCTATATTTAAAATTTCATTGAAATTCTATGAATAATGGGCTCTTAGACATATTTATTGAGGAAAAAAATTGCCTATTTTTGACGATTTAAGCTATTTTTAAACTATTTTATTTTAATAATTGATCTTAAAAATTTAAATTTGGTAGTTTATGTTCTCTCGAGTATAATGCCAGATTATTAAGTATTTAAACCTATAATAAATTTATAGCTGTAATGATTTTATAAGAGTTAGTGACTGTTGTACTTGGCATGCACTGCCACGCTTTTTTAATAATTAAAATATAATATTTACTAATTTGTAAAAAAGTATTGAAAATACAGAATTTTATTTATATTATAAACATTCTGATACAGCAGATTACAGTGTTCAAAATGACAAATAAGCACTGCTGAAGAAACTACTTTTGTTTGCAGAAAAGTTTTCAAAAGCTTGGTATCATCTTTAAATAAAATACATGTTTTTGAAGAAATACATTCAGTTTCTCACTTAATTTTAAAGAGTTTCAGTTCTTATAGTCGATGATAATTTCCATGAAAGTTAAAATCATATCTACAAATAATAAATGTTTCTATATTGGTGGAAGTTTATCATTTTATATGGAAAATAGGTAAATGATATAATGTTTATATTTAGAATGATTTTTTTGTAAATAATTCTAAAACTATACAGTATGCTGTTCGAATTTGCATTTTATATTTAAAGGAGTTTAGTTTTTATATAATTAAAGTTATATTAAATTGATTTAATACTGTAAAATGGCTCAAGAATAAATTAATTAATTAAAAATATTAAAATAATTATTAAACAATATTTAACTGAAATATGTTGAAAAAGACTGATTTAGTAGTAAATTTAGCTTTTTGATAGATGTTTATTATATATTAAATCATTCAGATGCTTTCAGAAAGCAACATATTTATTTAAAATTATTTTACAAACTTAAGGAATGACATTGAATTATTAAAAAACTATAAATTTTTTCATCTCATATTTTTCAGTTTTATATGGAACCGAAATGATCTCACGCTTGCAACAGAATTTTCAAATTTTCATGATATCTCAAAGAAAGATTGGCATTACAATGCTATTTCAATGAATCATCTCTTATTAATTTAGGGATTTTGTTTGGGTCATTTATAACTTCGATTTTCAATGGAGTTATTCAGATTTTAATTATTTAGGTAAAGAATTCATAAAAAAATTTTCAAACATGGTAAAATAACAGAAATTAATTTAAACACTCCTTGCAATTAACTAAAGATGTTTATGTTCCTCGCTATCAATTTCGATATTCATATTCAGCTACAGATTTATAACAGAATCTATTTTAAATATGTTATTTTTATGTAATTATTATAAAATAAATAATTCAAAACAGTTTTTTATTAAAATATTCATAACTCGAAAAACAAGAAGCTTAAAGCAGTTGTTTTATTTTGCTTTTCATTTTATTCATTCTGCTCTTTGCCATTGAATTGATTTGTTGTGGTGCTTTCACCATGAGAAATCAATCAATCGCAGGAGGAAAATTTCATTACCATTTATTCCCAATAATCTTCTTTTCAGGATTAGATTATTTTAATAATCAAACTTAATAAAAATAGATAGCTATCGTGTACATATATAGCATTTGCATATTTATTTAACCCATTTTCAAATATATTTAAACCTTATGCATATACATTCAAAATTTTGGCTATCAACGGTTTAACAAAGTGGTGAGAAAGAGTAGTGAATAAACGACTATAATATTGATGTATTAAAATGCAGTGGCGTCATTAGGGGATGCGATGAGTGCAGCCCTACCTGGTGACATCATGGTAGGGTGGCACCCAATATTTTCAAACGTATGTTAAAAAAATTACACTTTTGTCAATTTTACAACTGTAAGCCGCTTTTTAACCGCTAACGATCAAATATTTTATAAAATGTTTGATGGTTAGAAAGCATGGATTTAAGAGTTCATAAGGGATATCATTTATTGTTAAAATCTAAATATTAAAAGCCGTATATACATATAGGGGTTTGGTAAGCGGCTTACAGTTGTAAAATTGACAAAAATGTAATTCTTTAACATACATTTGAAAATATTGGGTATCATCCCACCATGATAGCATCAGATGGGATGATACCCAATATAAAAATTATGTCAATGTTGCATCCACTGCATCTCTAATGACGCCACTGCATTTTAATATATCACTATTATACTCGTTTATTCACTATTCTTTCTCACCATTTTGTTATACAAACCGTTGGTAGCCAAAAGTTTGAATGTACACGCATACGATTTAAATAAATTTTCAAAAAGTTTAAATAAATTCGCGCACAGTTTAAATATATTTGCAAAAGGATTAAATCAATTTGCAAATGCTATATTTATTCTTGTTTTCATGCAAATAATACGTGATTCTACAGAAAATTTGAATAACTATCATCATCATATATAAAATAATTATAAAAATAAACGTGTGAAGTCCATGTTTCTGCGCATGTGCGAACTCCCGGGACCGGAAGTGCCGCCATTACTATTTTCTCTGGCTTGGAATCTTTAATCGCGTATTTTAGGAAACTAAATCCCAATCTCATTATAAATTTTGTTTTAAATTATCATAGTTTTACGTTCCTATTTATGTCTGTACACTTCTTTTTGTTATTTGACTTCAATTTCTGGCTTTTTCGATGGAAAAATGTTGGCTGTTCAATTTGCATTCGGCGCTCTGAGGCTACCTGAACGTTGCATTTAAATAATATTTTATTTATTTTCAGAAATTACAGTTATTTTTAATTTAAGATAATAATTATAATTATTACCTACATAACTGAATCGGTAAATCGTTAGTTTGTTAGCGGCCAGTTTCATGTAAAGAAAATTTCAAACGTTTGATCTTGTATACAAGCAACAGCGATTGTATACAAGAATGTACTAAATAAATGAAAAATCTCAAATTTGATAGAGAAGAAAAAAATTTTTTTTGGTATATTTTGGGTATGTAGTTGCCAGGAGCTAACCCAGCTAGAGACTATTTCCTTTTAGTTGTTTCTGAGACAGTAACAGGTAAGATCGAAAAACTTTAATGAATGGAATGTTGAACGTGTGAGATTTGACACGTATGCTAGAAATGTCACACACCTCGTTCAGAATAGCGTTCAAAGCACTGGAAGGCATTTGTCGTATGCCAGACTATTTTAGTAGAAGGCCAAGCGTGTGTTAAATACCTTTATATGACGTTCACTTTTAGTTACGTCTTATTCAAAGATGGATGATACCTTTCGAAAATTTTTATCTTCGTTTATTAAGATTGACAAACTAGATTTTAGTAAAGTTAGTCTCTAGTTTTGTTTGACAGAATTTCGAGAACTTTTGAACAACACGTTGTTAACTTGATAGGAGCAATATTTTTTCCATGATTTCTATATCAGAAATATATCTGAAATCTCAAAAGTTATAAAAAACAAAAATATTAGATTAGATTATAGACATTTTTACAGAAAATTCTAAATTTCTTTTCCAACTATATATAACTGTATACAGCACTCAAATTTTAACACAATAAAATCCACAGAAACATGATTACTGTGCGTGTTGATTAGATTTTATAAAAAGAGATAATTAAAAAGCTATAAATCTATTTTTTAACGGAAATAAAACGTAAAAAAACTGTTTTTTTGAGGTTACTAACTTAGAACGATGACTAGAAAATCATCGCCGTCCCAATTCCTATGGCATTCTCTTCACAATAGTTGCCAAGTATATCAAATGTTCGGGAAGTGAAAAGTTCGTTTTTGGCAGAGGAAGATGTTAAAGTTAATTGTTTAAAACTACTGGTTGAAAAAATAAACTGACTCCTACTTCGATTACTTTTAAAAATCGTGAGACGTGTAATTCGGTGTCGACGGTCACAGTGTAAATTTAATGCGATAAATAGCATATAGATTATATCAACATACTAATCAAAAAGTTTCTTTACATACGATAACTGTTTTCCTGCTATAAAAAAATACATATATATATAACAATTAAAACGGAATCATCTCATTGAGAAAACATAAAAATCTTTATGTGACTAATCTGTTTATTTTTTGCCCATCGTTTATTTACTGGTACGTAGATCTAGCTTAAAATATGGTAAACTATCATAAAACACTTTTGCAATCTCATAAATCATAAGATTTAAGATATAGTCATATAAAACTGTAATTACGGCTTTTCTGCACAAAAGTAAAATGATTATTGTTACCTACAGTTGCCAAATGACAAGCGATTATTTTGGCTAACTTGTTAAAACTAACTTTATACTCGACTTTTTTGCCAGCCAAAGACAATATAAAAGATAATATCGAGTTTCAAGGATACCTTAAACAAAACTTCTTTTGAAATTTATCTCGCGGGAGAGCGCGAACAAGAACTAATTCTTTGTCTTACTGTTAGTCTAAAACATTTATTTAGAAAAGATTAGAATCTACGATAAAAATATTTCGTCTAACAGAAACTTGATTATAAATGCCGTTTTGTTTAATATTATCGAATAAAATACCGCAAAAGAAACTAAAGTCTCTTTAGAAGAATACCGTCCAAATTAACTTTTTAATAAAAATAAATAAATGATTTTACGGCCGGATGAAAATGATAAACAATAACATTTGCCAGAAAGATATTTTTGTTCATTTAGAAATAATATTTATAAACATTTTACAGATGTAAATCGGTTGGAATAACATGGAAGATAAAATAGCGTAATTAGCTTAGAGAAAACTTCGCAAGAAAAAATTTAAATACTCCGCGATTAAACGAATTTAATACGGTTAGAATGTAAATTTTTTGCAATATGGATTAATATACAGTAAGACCTCGCTTAACGCGGAGGATACGTTCCAAAAAACCAAGCGCTAAACGAAACAGCGTTAAACCAGGTCATCTTAGCACGTAAATAATGGGGGTAGGTGAAACAGGACAGTGAATAAAAACATATACCTGTACCATTTTTACTTTATTTTGCAGCATGTATTAGCATCATGATTATTGCATTAAATTATAGACATTTTTTGTTGCTAATATCGATTTGTATTCATAAATCATAATTCCAAGTGGCAGCACTGAGGATAATTGTTATTTTTATTACCATAAAATAAAGTTGATGACCGATGATAAAAAATGAACTATGACTGCAGCAGACTTTCGTATGTACTATACTGCAATAGGAGTATCGAAGCAACAAATTCCTGTGATTTCTGATTTATGTGAGTATAACTGTTCAAAAAACAGCGCCAAAGTGAATCAATAAAAAATATAGAATTCGAAAAAAACGCGTTATATCGAAACAGCGTTAAACGAGGTCTTACTATATTAATAATCGAAGAGCGAAGAAATTACAGAAGTATAGCTTATTCTATGCGTACGATACAGCGTGAAACAGTATTTTTCCTTTTTATATGCAACAAATTAGCAGAATTTTTAAAATTTTAAGTGACGATAGATTTAAAAGAGAAGGAAAAAAAAATTGAAATAGTAAAAGAAGAATTTATTCTAGTAGAAATCAGGTCAAGAGTAATAGTTTCTACTTATAGATCGTTTTAACATTGACAATAGAAGACTGACAAAGTGCTGCAGGTGCTACGATAAAATAGGTGCCAAAAAGACGTATGACGTTTTTAGTATTTTGAAATCATTTTAATCTATCCTTTAAACTAAGTTTAGTACGTCTAGTCTTCGCCTGAAAGTTGGCAAACCGGATAGTTTCGCAACAGAATCCCGATGAATGTCTTTATAAAGTTATAAAGAACAAACAAGGAAAGTCGACCAGCTTATCCATAATAGAAAACTGAATCACAAAAACTGTCACTATTAATTTAGCCTTCTCCCTAACTTAGCCTGAATTAGGATATGTGTACATTGGACTAGAACCAACTACCTTATTTTTTCAAACCTAAGAAACCGGATTCTGTCAAAAATAGTTATAAGCAATATGGGATGTAAACACTATATCCAGCTTGTCACTCACAGTGGGATGGCAGCATTTTCTGATATAACTCTACATACAAGAATAGCTGGATATCTAAAGTGGTTAAGGCATTTTTTTTTGTCCCGATTAAGATTTTATATATATAGGGGCCTATGCACCTATCCATTTATATTCTATAAAATATAATAAATAACTGCTCATCTTTTATTACTTTTTTTTCGAATTAATATCGTTGCAACAGTTTTATATTAAAATCAATCTGAAGAAAATTTGTCGAGAGTGCTCCAACATAGAGAAGGTGACATTCGCCTTATGTAACGACATTTATGACTCATTCATTATTTTGAGAGAGGGTTTTAAAAATAGTTCAAGTTTCGGTCAAATAGAATAATGCAAGCTTAACGAAATTCCTGTAATACATTATCCTAACTTTAACCTTCAAAAAATCCAAAATACCTTTCATTAAACCGTTTTTGCATAACAAATGAAACCGTTTGCAAATTATTATTATTATATGTAACAATTTTTTATTTATCTGTGAATTATTTTATTCGTAAATATCAAATCAAAATTGAATGTTTGATATTATTTATCATGGATGCTAAGAAAATAGGAGAGCTTTAAAAATTAGTCTATGGTTTCGTGAAAATAAATCGTTGCATTTAAATGATATTAATATTTTATGGGATTAAAAAAGCTTATGACGATTCTTGTTTAATGTTTAATAATTATTACTCAATTAATTTGCGTAAGATTAAAAATGCAAGAGGTAAAATTCGGTGAAAGGAAGAATTCTCCATGAATTAATTTTACGTTTGAATTTCTTTTTTTTTCGATAAATTTTCTCTCTTACGCATTGCATTTTTATAACTGGAGAGTACGATAAAATAATTTCGAACAAAAACTCACCGAGTCCCCATTAAACAGGCTTTCGACGGGCGGCACTTCAATAATCCAATGTATTAACACAACCACATTTCTTGAAAAGAAACTGCTGTATCCGCAATGACTAATAAAATTATAGAAGCTAATTGCAAACCGTTAAGTACACGAACTCCAGGAAGCACAGCCTGTTGCAGGTGACTACACAATGCGGGAGGCTCGATGTGCAGATACACGTAATAAATTAAACCCAGATTCCAAATAAGGCGGTATAGGGGTTAAAACGGGGAAAAGCTAAACATCTCTTGCCAAATCCCGTTACACAGCCATCACGTGACTTTTCAGGATAAGGTTAATGAGTCCTTTCTAAGCGAGTTTATTTAGAGATGAACAGAGTAAGGAAAGGTGCAGGATTTATTT
The DNA here is from genome assembly GCA_011317285.2 of Androctonus mauritanicus. Lineage (NCBI taxonomy): Eukaryota > Metazoa > Arthropoda > Arachnida > Scorpiones > Buthidae > Androctonus > Androctonus mauritanicus. The sequence goes on from WUQG02459188.1 coordinate 8,213, forward strand.
TGGAGTGAACCTGGGGTTTTGTTATGCAGAAACGGAAAGATGTTTCTCCGACTGGCGCCGTCAAATCTGATTATTTTTGAAACACAGGTGGATTGTATCCTCTATATTTGAACTCGAACTTTTTTTAGAAGTTACTGTTTGCCTGGCATGATCTTTGTAACACATTGTGGTAGAACTAACTTTATTTATATAAAAATAATAAAAAAAAATGATTCGTTATAAGCGAGTAAAACGTTGAATCTGAAAGCGCTTCTATAATTATATCAAATGCTGATGTCAAGTTTATTAATAAATTTGCCAACTTGTTATCCATTTTATTTATAGACGGCGAGTTTTCTATATAGTTCTTTGTAATATTGATAGTTTTTCCTTGAACTTTGCGGTAGCTCTTCTTCGAAAGTAAGTTCACTCGAGTACATAAGTAGTCATTAAAAGGCGATTTTAAAATTTTACTACAGTTCATTCATTCATGCATTCGTAAAATAGAGGAAAAAAAAATTAAAAAAAGAATTATCTAAACTTACTAGGAGCGGAAATGAGTAAGTGTTTATTATTCTTCACCGAGTGCTGTAGAAAATACAAATACTGTATAGGATTACTGTCAGAATAAATCGAAAAAAAGTCAACTTTACAAGGTCCAACTATATTTAACGTGAATATATTTTGTGACTGCATCTTTCTTTATCTTTGACATTTACACTTTTAAAGTTTTATCTAACGTTCTCATCTCACCAGAATAATAACGATAAGAAAGACTACTAAAAAGAAAAGAAATTTTGCTGCAATGACTGTAAAATGAAGAGTTCAACATGTTAGTTTAATAGCCAGGGACATAAAAATAGAAATATTTATCTTCTCTTTTTTATAGCTAAAGCAATCTCTTAAAAGTATTATCTTGTATATTCCTCCACAAAGAGAGGATTTCACTTAAGAAAGGAGATACGCTACTGTTTACTATTAAGCTTTTCTGGTCGAGTTTAACAGCAGCTCGGTTTACTCAGAGATATTTTAACATTTCGATATACAAAAACATATTGTGTCCGCAATATAATATTTGGAGCCAAGAAAAGCAAATCACATTAACGTATTCTAAATCATTTCTTGGGATGAAAGCCAAATTCTACCTACACGAATTTACGTGATACATCTAACAATATCTTTAGTTTACAATGATCAGTTTAAATTACTATCTAATGACTACAATAAGAACAATAGTTAATTGGTTACAACCTTGTATTTTTTCAAGGACTCGATTATTTAATCTAGACAATATTACCACAGATTTGAAGATTTTTATATTTTAATCACACGGCGCTCATTTTGAAATGTAATCTAATTTAATTTTTGATTCTTGGGCACACTGTAGTTTTCGGGGATTAGTCAAGGTGCCCTCTTCTGCGTGACGTCATCCTAATTTTGGGAGGCAAAACAACAACTATTTATATCGAACTATTTAAGAACAGATGCTATAAACAACTGTTAAAGGGCAAAATTAAGAAATAGGAAGAAAGAGAATCTTAAAACAAACAAGCTGATCCGACGAGTTTTACCTGGAGATGAAAAGTGAAAGACAACCTGGTTATCCCTTCAAAGATCTGAATCAGTATCTTTCTTTGTTTCAATGGAGATCGCATACTAAAAACCATAATAAAAATTTAGAACAAGTATGTATTCTGTCATATATGATTGACGGTACGAGAGTAGAAATAAGTTTGGCTCAGAACAAATATTCGAATAAAGTCAGTGACGAAGCCAGAAAAAAAGAAGACGTATACTGTACTTAATGAGCTATAAAAAAGCTCATCATGATATCAAAGAAAATTTTGGCCTCAATTTTAAATATTTTCTAGTCGACTGAATGAACTCCTTTAAATGCAAAAGAAGACTTTAAGAGAGAGAGGAAAACAAGAAGATTTTATCTTTCTAAATTTAGAGTATCATTATAATGAATCTTTGTTTTATTAAGTCGGAAAAATCGTTTCTCTCCAAAAGTTAACATTTTGATATGTTCCAGGCAACTGTGTTGCTTGTTCTCATTTGTAACTGTCTGTATTTCTGACCATATAAAAGTAATCCTGGCATATATTCTGTATGCTTTTTATTCGACCTTCGCGTATGATTTGTTTGCTGTTATTTATGTTGCATTCAACAAGATTTGGCTAGCAAAGGCGTCATTTTTACTGCCGATTCCTATGCTGCCATTATCGCTTCTAAAATAGTGAACAACAGTAAGGAAATTTAATCCGTGCCTTAATAAATTCCGATGGAAAAAAAAAATTACATAAATAAATTTACAAAATTTAATTATTTGTTTAATAATTCCAAAAGTATGTTTCTGCTGGTGAGAAAGATAAACAAATTTTCCAGTCGTGTTTAATATAGTAAATTAAAGTAATTTTTTAACACGCTCAAGTAGCATTTCTTCTAGACGTGAAACAACACCTAATTACTTCAGTAATGAATGGTACCATTGCCAAACCAGCCGTGACCAATCGTATATCTTGCTATCAGATGATCTCGGATACTTATAGAATGTTTCGAAAAAGAGATAAAATACATTAAAAACGCAAAAACTGTGCCAAAAGTAAGCGATCTCTCGACTCGGGCTCGAGTTTAACAGAATGCTTTAAATAGTAGCCGAGAAATTTAGAGAAAGATAAAAATTTCTTGTCTTTTGAAGAATGTTAAACTACATGTTGCATTTGTATGTCTAATTTTATATACCAGACTTATTACGAAAACGTGGGTGCATCTAAATACTACCCAAAAGATGCCATCAATCACTGTGCAAAAATAGATTTTTCGGTTGGTAAGAAATAGAAGTGTTATTCTAAAAATATCTGATGATCTTTTTTTCTAATTTTACAACCTGATTTATATTTAAAAAGAAGACGTAAAATACTTAATGCTTCAGAGAGATATATATTTAAAAGTGGAAAGATACGCTACAATAAAAGATTTCCATTTCCATAGAGAACATCCACAACTGTGTTTAATTATTTTAAAATAAAAATAATATGGATATTAATATGCTAAATTCATATTTCTGATTAATTTTTATATTGGGAATTCCACGGTTACAATTATCTATGCTTCAATATATAAATATATTAAATATATGTACCATACATTGAAAACAATAGACATATATGTATACACTGCCATTTTCTGGTGATCAGATCACCAGAAAATGGCACCACCAGGAACTGAACAGAAATTGATCAGAGCACCAGATAATGGCATCACTAGAAACTGATCAGATCACCAGAAAACGGCACCACCAGAAACAGAATGAAACTGCCATTTTCTGGTGATCAGATCACCAGAAAATGGCACTACCAGAAACAGAATGAAACTGGTTACCAGATTAGATTACCAGAAAATGACAGTTTAATTCTGGAAATTTTCTAGCTAAAATCAGCTAAAACGTATCATATCGAAAAATTTATTATAGAAAAATAGTAATAATATAATATTACAAGATCCATAGCGAGCTACAGAGAATAACCTCCTCCAAATATATTTGAAAAAAATTAATATGTATTTCTTATTCTATACAGCATTATAAAATATAACGATGGAATCATTATATATATGCTAGGATAATATTTTTTAAATTATGATTCGTGGCTTCCTGTAGTGCGGAGGAGCTAAGTCAGAGAACGGCAAGGCATTTAAGTATTTGAATAATTTTTTCTCACTCAAATAAGTAGTCGATAAAAATGTGTAGGCCTATATAAATAATAAATATTTATTGTTAGCACTCCAAATTAATTTTTTTGTTATTGTATTACAGGATCTTGAATTATCATTATTATTATTATTTTAATCAAATCTGGAGAGCTGCGAAATCAGAAAATTCGGAAAAAGATGTTCTACATTATATATTTGTGTCTAATAATTTATTTTTATATATGGTCCATAAGCATTATATAAAGCAAGTATGTATATATGTATATATATATATACGTATATCTGTCTCCACGAATTTAAGTACTTCCCTATGATCTAGAAAGCTAAAATTTAGATACGTTATAAAGAGACCATTGAACTAGTTTGGAAAAATATATAACCCGAAATTCCATTTTTCCAAAGATGTTAGATTAGTTTCAGTTAAGTTGTCATATCACACTTGAAATATTCTATATCTAACGGCGACCATTTTTAGAGCCCATCACAGGCTGTACAATACTCCTATCCTTCAATCTTCCGGTCGACCGGAAGATTGAAGGATAGGAGTATTGTACAGCCTG
>WUQG02459209.1:0-12463 GCA_011317285.2 Androctonus mauritanicus
TATTTTTTGTTATTTAACTTGTTTTGAGAATTTATTCAATTTATTAGTTGTAAGTTTCTAACATAGTTTTGTCAGTTAATACTAACACTTGTTTGATACTTTTATAGTTGTACGTTTTATCTGGTTTACTACTTTGCCGGTTAGACGTTACTGAGTTCATTATTTGTTTTGAATATAGTTATTTGTTAAAAATTAATAAAAGACCTGAGCTCAGGCAGAACTCTGGATTTTGCAGAGTCGTGTTAACCATTAGGTTTAAATATTTATTATTGATAGTTGACATTCGATAGAATTCACTACTTTGCAAAATCTGTTAAATTCAAAAAAGGTTTGTCATATGCCATTACTGAAAATTGTAGTATAAAAATTTGTGATTAGATGGACAGAAAAAAATAATTTCTGGAGCAATCTATCAATAAATATATTTATTATTAAATAAATATTTTCATAAAATTCATGCTATAAAAATAACATATATGTCTTTAACAACAAACTATATTATAGGAGTATAAATATAATTCATGAATTGTTTTTAACAGTCAGAAAACATTAAAATTTTCTAGCAGAATGATTTTTCTGTATTTAAAATTTCATGGCTATAAAAAATTAAGCAGAATTAATGAAAATCCAAACACAAGACTTAAATTAAAATATAAACATCTATTCTATATCATGATGTCCATAGGAAGTGAGATGCTTCTAATGGAAGTAAGAAAATTAATTGAAGTGATAATAGTGGACAAATTTATATAGAATATTTAATGATTGGACATAAATTTTTAATTATTAGTTGTTGTTATTTTTTAATACATATTAAGGCATACTGATAACCAGTAAGATTTTTCCATGAATTTTGATAATTATTGCATCACAAGCATGGAAATCACATTTCTTGGATCACATTTTGTATATTATCTATTGACATTTTTGTTTAATATTGATAGTAAAAGTTTAGTTTTATCTGAAATCATTGTATTTTCTGTTTTGGTTTTTTTGTCTATATTATTTGTTTCATATATTTAAGAGCTTGCAAATAAGTTTACATGATTACATCTCTTTTTCATTTTTCTAATTCAGTGGAAGATTTTGATGGTAAGTTCAAAATGTTTTGGTTGTTTTATTATAAATAACAAATATTCAATATCTTCAACATTTTTTCATAAAAGAAAAATATTGTAATATTTTTTAAACCTAAATTATATAAAATAAAAATTGTCTAATTATTAAATTGCATATACATCTTATTCAAATTTCTAATAATTTATAAGTATCTTTCAATAATATAAATGTTTTTCTCAAAAGAAATAGATTATAATATAAAGTCATCAAAAATTAAAAAATAAAATAAAAAAATATCAAAATAGAAAAGGAAGTTTTGATACAACTGACAGAGGCAAACTGATTAGCATGAAGCAATCATTAACATTACATACATTTTCTCAACAAGTGTAAAAAAAATTTATCACTCTGTATTGGTTAAATACAAAATTTTTCTTATTTTTATATAAAAATTGCAAATTTTGAATATGATTAGAAACATCCATATAATTACATTTCTATTTGTCAAAATACTGTGCAGCATCACTACAATCTGTCAACATATTTTCTTAATAAATTGTTTAAAATAATAAAAATAATAATAATGCTTTTATTAATATCCGTCACATTTTAAAGTTATATTTTATGCATGAATATTTCAGAATATCCCAACAGAAAATGTTACATAAATTTACATTTTATTTAAATGTTAACAATATTTAACAAAATGTGGGATTTTGGTCTTCTAAAATATTTACTGTTTAATTGAGAGACTTTATTGTATAATGAAATTATGAACAAAAATATAACAGATTTAGATATTTGAAGTTTAAGTATTTTATTAATCTGAGTAATCTTAGATAATTCTTTATATTATTTATTTTAAAAATTAAAAAGCTAATATTATACACACTGTATTTAAAATAGGCAAAAGGAATATTTCTGATAGCTTAACTATATAAAAATGAATCAATTATAGCAATATTTGGCAGTTGTATAATGTATCAACTTTACTTACAACTGCCAAATAGTGCTATAATTGATTCATTTTTATGTAGAAGTGTTTAGGCAGTTAAGTTTAGACATGATAGCTTAACTATTTCAACAAACTCTGTGATAGAGAAGTTATACAGTTTCTAAATGAATTTAAATTATTTTAAAATTATATTTAAATACAATTTTATATAATATTGGATTTTAATTTTTCCATTGAAGTAAATAAAACAAATCCTACTATTTATTAATTTCATGAAAATATTAATTATTTTTATCTTTAAGAATATTTAATATTATTCCTTTTGAGCAATATGGACAAAATATTCATATTATACTTTGCAATTAATTAATATGGCTGCTTGTTTGTGTATATCTGTTAAATTATTTTTTATAATATTGATATTTATTAACAATTAATAAAATTTTTTGTTTAATATTTATTTTTTAGAAATGAGAAAATACTATTTTATGTTTACAATGGGGCATCTGATCTATCTACTGTTTTCATTAACATACCAAATCAAATTTTGTTTTGAATTAAATTATTTATTTATTTATTTATTTATTATTATTAAAATGAATAAATTTTAAAATTATTGGTTATTTTTTTAAATCAGTTTTTAATAACATTTTCTTTTAATTCACTCCAGAAAACTTTCAAAAATAAAAATATTAGTAAGAATTTATCATCATTTTTTTTAAATATATTTAATAATTTATAAATTATTATTATTTATTTTTAATTCTTTTGGAATTGTATCATTTAAATTTATTGAAAATAAACTTTTAGGGAGGACCATGTGGAATATTGGCAGCTGTTCAGTCTCATATATTGATTGAATTGCTATTTAATAGCTATCATGACAATTGTATCAATGGATGGTAATTTATTATTTTCTTAAAGCTGTTGTAGTAAATTTTATTTAAAATATTTTAATTTAAAATTTTTTTTAGTTTGAGGCCAACAACACAAGCTTGTAATAAAGCTTTAATAAGAGCATTATCAACAATCTTATGGAGAGCTGGATTACAACAGAAAGCTATTGTTGCTCTGTAAGTCTTTGATTTTATAAATGATTTGATTTTTCTTATGATAAACTTTTTAATTTAAAAAAAAATTTTTCTAGTCCTTCAGGTCGACAAACTTTAGATATGACTTCATCAATAGCAGCAAAATTACAATATGATGGATTAACAGAGCAAGTAAAAAAACAAAATTATTCTATTTTATTTGTTTGTAAATAGTTAATACTATATTTGGTTAAATAATAGATATCAGTTAATTTCAATAAACAATATTAATTTAGTTTCTCTCTTTAAATAATTTTAATATTTCTAGATAGATTTTACAAAGTCATATTTCAATACAAAGATACATGAAGTTCATATTATGATCCTCAAATATGCTTTTTGTACAATATTAATCATATACCTTAACTGAAATAAAAATATTGAATACTTATTAATCCCTTTATCAACTGATTTGTTTTATTTCAGTTTTTCTATAGGGTCATTTAAGTAAATCTGGAAAAATCGCTATGTAAATAAAAACAACAAAAATGCAAGAAAAATAAATATATTTATAAGAAAACTAGATAAAAAGTTAAATACATTGTAAATAATTGAAATCATTTGATGTAGCCGCCATTTGCTTCTACGACTTTTTTGAGTTGGGACTTAAATCTCCTGTAGGCATGCTTCACCTCTTCTCTGTCTAAATTCATCATCATCTGTAGGATAGAAACCATGTAGCCAGTGCTAGAAACCTGAACATAGGAAAATAACTTAAATATTCACCTTCATTTTTATATTGTGTTTTCTTTAGTTTTATCCACAAAATTCTGGTAGGCATAAAATACACAATATAAAAAAGAAGATAATGTTGAATAAATATTGATTAAAGAATAATCAGTATTTATTCAACATTATTAAATCTCCTACTTTTTAAAAACATATTGAATATTTATGAGTTCTGGTGATTGGGGAATGTAATGTCTATTTATATCATTGTGTCTATAGAAAATTGTGTTCAGAATTGTAATGGATCTGAATTATAATTGAAATTTTTGAACACAACCCCATTGTATATTGGGATCTCCTGTATACTGTATTGTAATATATAATTATTCATTAAACCAATTTTAATTTCAAAGATTTGACTACAACCATTCACCAATTTATACAAATATTTGGGACAAAAAATTTTTATATAACTTGGATTTTGCATATGTTGGAAAAGTAATTTTTGACAAAAATTTTGAATCAAAACTTCAGGAACTAGGTGAATTACAGTGATTGGACCTACATAAATGCTATGATACCATATTGTTTCTTGACTGAAAGGTAGGTAATGCCACATGGAACAATATCTTACCAGTAATATGATATTTAAGATCAATAAATAGTATACAAAAACAAAAATAAATCAAATATAAACTAGCATGTTCAAACTTGTAACCTACAAATAAAGTAGATATTATTTATGATCTATATCTAAAAAAATATAAAACAATTATGAAAAATATTTTATATAAAGTCAAATGTATAGAAGTTGAGTGTTATGGAAGTTGGTGAGAGGCTGTACAAATGACAATTCAATTATGTTGAAATATTAAATAATTATGTAGCTTTATTAAATTTAGCATTCATACACAAAATTTATTTGTAGGATGTTCCTTAATGAGACAAAATCAAAGCATGAATTTCTTACATCAAAATAATGAAAAAGTTCTCCTAAATATAGACCCAAAAACCTTGCATTTAAGAGAAATATACATATTTATTGTAGTGGTTTTTCAAATTAATAAACTTAAAAACTAAATTAATATTGTAATCTAGGATGGAAAAATGTAAGAAAATAGTAAATTGCAATTCAATTTTGTTTTTAAATCTAATTTTATTAATTACTGGTAAATACATATACATTTCCTTTATGATCTTTTCAAAAGCATTACTATAAAAATATACATACCGGTATTTCTCTTAAATGCAAGGTCTTTGGACTTGTATTTATAAGAATTTATTATTGTTTTGATATATTCAAGATAAATTCAAGGTTTGATTTTGTACCAACCATTAAGTGGCACCTATATATACAAGATTACCAGAAACTTGATACATTAATAATTTATTTTTTTAATTAAATATAAAATTATAATTGTTTTTAATACAAAAAAATAAATCCTTCATTTCATTGTGTAAGAAAAAATTTGTAATAGGTTTCCTATATGTACTGGAATTTCTAAATTTACAAGTTTCAGGTTTTGCATGTTTTTTTAAATATGAATTATCAAAAACATCAAAAATCTAAATATTTATTGCAATAAATTGATGCTAAATATTCATAAAGGGATTTCAAACCATATATGTAATTACATAACTATATAAACTCAGTCATACTGAGTTTATAACAAAAATTCTATTGGCTGCTAGGAAATTGGAAAAATCAAAATGTGGCAAAGAAGCAAAAGTAATACACCCTCTGGTTTTGCCATCATATTATGTAAATAACTTCCACTCTCACATTGTGCCTAATATAGTAGTTCATCCATATTTAAGATTGTCTATTTATCTGTCAATAATAATAATAAAAAATTCTTTAACATTTATTTGACATAAATAATTTTTTATCATTATAATTTGCTTGATTTTAATAGCTATATTTTCATTTCTTTTTTAAATAAATCATTGTATAATCATAAACTATTGATTTTGTTGATCTTTATTTAATTTTATTGTGGTCAAATTGCATTACTGAGAATAGAACTTTTGATTTTAACATTATGCCTATAGGATATTGCATCTTGGTTTATGAGTTCTTACTTTATGTGTAATCCAGGAACAAATTAGCTTGTAAAGGTGGAAACTATCTGCACTTAAGATGTAATTTTGTTCATATTTATTAATTCATACATTGAGAAAGCCTACTTTGTTTAAGAGTATGGATTATTTTATTTAATTATAAACAATCAGAATTATAAAGTTATGTATAATATTAAGTTGATTTAATCAGCAATATATATAAATAAATAACAAAATGTAGTAAAATCTTATTAATTTGATATCAGCTAATTTAAAGTACTTGTTATTTCAAAGCAAATCAGAGTCCCCAGCTCAAAGGATATAATTTTTAATTCAAATCTGCATTCTAGCCTAGCAGTGGACTAAAATTTGCATTGCTCAAAATTATTTTGTGATAAATTAGATTGATTGCAAAGGTTGCCTACAAATTTTGGAAAGACTTATTCCAAATAATTGCTAGATGACTGATAGACAAAAACCTATCACAATTTGAATACATTTTTCAAACATAGGATGTACTTTTTTCTATTGATCTGATCTTAAAACTAAAGATTGTATACAAGAATTTCATTCAATTTCCTATTTTAAAGGAATTATTATTTATTTTATTCTCTGTTCAGCAGTGGAGTATTCTTGCAATTGAAATGAATTTCATACCTATGATGGAGTTGGATCTTTCTTGAAAAAATCTGGAACTGTTAGAGCGAAGAATTGAATCCAATTCTTCGCTCCAGATTGCTTCCTCCAGATGGCAACGTTTTACTATCCAGCTATCTTGTTACTTCTCTTTATGGAGTCAGAAAATCACTACCTTCATTATTTGATAATTCAATCTTATTTGAATACTTGATTACTGTATACAAGTAAAGCAAAAATAGATTGTATGCTGAAAGAATTATTCAGTTTATGGTAGAATATTCAAAAACTGAGTTAGTGATATCTTAATAGATAAAGCAAGTATCTAAACTTAGTGGGTCAAACAGTAAAGTAGAGAGATAGTAACTGGTTAGGAAGCTATAAAAAATTAAGGGCAGTAGTTTTAACTAATAATAATAAATTCAAATAATAAGTTGAAATGAATGTAGATTAACAGTAAAATTCATGGTACAGAGAAAATAACAATAAATTAAAATTAATAATAAAATGATGGCTTTAATAAATAAATTAAAGCTATAAATTAAAATTAAAAGATCAGGTACTATTGTTTCCCTCTCCAACCCACATTAGATTAGCATGAGGAGGAAGTTCCATGGTAAAGGAGGCATATATCCAGCAATGAATGAAAATATAAATGGTGATTTGAAAACTTAATAATTTAAAATTTTTATTTTATATTAATCTGGAATTAAGATTATAGACTTAAAAGTGAATACAAAAATGGTTTAAAACAAATAAACAAAATATGGAGGCTATTATTATTGCTGAGTTTGTTCATCAAACCCAACAATAATAATAGCCTCCATTTTTAAAGTTTATTTTAACAACAATTACAAGAGACTATTATTATTAATCTTAAATTATTTATTTCTTTGCTTTAAGATACTTAAATAACAATAAAATACTATATAACTATATAAAATTAAAAACTTAATGCCTTGATGTTTAAAATTAATGGATTTCACAGTTTATGCCATTTTGTCATTCAAGCTAATTTTGACATTCTTTGCCATAGGATTTCTATTTAAACAGCATTTTCCAAACTTAATCTTTAATTTTTGATAGCTATTTTCAAAGTTATTAGTATGCAAGAATAAACCTTTTTCTAATAGGTTAATTCATTTAAAAACTTTTCATATATGGAGAGGACTTCTAAAACTAGTTCAGAATTCAGACAACTGCTCCATTCCCAGAACAAAGAATAGGAGGAACAGCCTCATGGGGTATTTTTTTGAAACAGATGTCAGTACTTTCCATTCCATTAGATGACTAAGTGAAGAAGTGAAACAAGTCTTCCACAGAAATCAGATTGTGGAGGATCGATTGGATAAGCTCAGACCTTCTTGATAAATATTTTCAAGGGGTGGAACTCGAGAATTGAACCCAGGTCTTCCAGAGTAGAAAGCCAAAGCATTTCTACACAGTCAATCCAGCTGATTCCCACACAAGATTGGCATCCAAAGCCACAGGAAGAGACCCCTTAGTATATAATATTTATTATATACAGTGGGTGATCAGTTAACGAACAGTTCAGATTACGAATAAACCGGACAACAAATATTTTTGCAAAAGATTTTTATGCTCAGATAACAAACACCTCACAGAACAGACTGTAAGAGCTGCGGACTGGTGAAATGACAGGCTTAAGCTTTACACATTTGCAGGTAAAATGAGAGATCTCACAGTGGTTTTTCCCAATTAAAATGAACTAGGAGACAACTTCATGCAAATTAAAGATTTATTAAAGGAGATAAGAACATTATTACAATTTTTTGGTCTTAGAATAGCACACAAATCAAGTTGAGATCAATAGGCTCGGGGATCTCTACAATGATAATGCTATTAATCACTTATGAAAAATCCCGAAGAAAAGAGAAAAGCAATCGACATTGGATAGATTCTTTAACAACCCACAAATGGAAAAAACATGATAGATGAAAATGCAAGACTGTGTATGTATATATTATTGTTATTACATATAAATAAACAAAGTAAGAAATTATATAATTTTTTATTTTTATTTTTTAAGTCTCCAGAACGAATTAATCAAATTCCCATAAAAATCTATGGTAAATCAATTAACGATGATCAGTTAATGAACGTTTCGGACAGCGAACATAGTTTTTGAACAGATTATGTTCATTAACCAATCACCCACTATAAGGTATGTGTACTAAATATGGCCACATTAACAGTAATTTAAAATTTTAATTATGTTATGAGCATAATTTAAAATTTTAATTATGTTATGAGCAAAATTAAAATGAGCAAAACACACATTATATTAGTTCATCATGTTGCCATCTTGAATGTAGTTTCATTTAACTTAAATGATTCTTGAATTACAAGAGGTATCATGTTTTCAAAACCTTTGCAAGTGACCATATTAGGAACACCCAGATCCTAATATAGTCAGTGCATCACTTTATGAAAGATATATGTTTCGAAAAAATTTATAAATATATAATTCACAAAGATAACCTAAACATGTAAGTTGACAACTAGAGATTCAGTTTCACTTCACCCACAATTGTTAAGTGTTTTACAACCCGTGGAGCAGCTAATTATAAACAATCACTGCACCTTGGGCAATGAATTTCTAACATTTTACCACTTAAGCCACAAAAAATGTTTTTCCATGGTTTCATGTCAGGCAAATACGTGTGTAGCTCCTCCAGCAGAGACAGATCGTCTATGATGACAACTATGAAGAGAGGTTGCTATCTTTAACAATGATTTGAATTTTAGCTAAAATTACCAGGTGCCGTATTAGAAATGTGGCCATATTTGGTACACTTACCTTATATAAAATATTATATATCCTCATACTTTATTAATATATATATATTATATTATTATATTTTAAAAAGAAGAGCAAATAAATAATAACTGCATGGCAGAGCACCAGATTTCCACCTGAAAAATCAAGATAATTCTAAATCCCAGTTCTTTTCATCCCATCCCATCAATTTTCATATAATAACTTTGCCTTAGGATGTATTTCAAAATCTGAGACATTCTCAGTCCCATATATTTTGGTATCCTTAATCCAATGGGATACCAAAATATATGAGATATAAATAGAGATACTCAACTGTAGTAGAAATTGAAAGAATGAAAGTTTGGATCATTAATAAATTATATACCGGTAGGTAGTTCTCAGTTTACAATTCCTGATTTATAAATTTTTTCAAATATGAAATTTCAAAAAAAATTAAAAATATGGACATTAATTGCAATAAATAAATTTTATATATTTATAAAAAGATATTTAAACCCACATATATAGCTATATAATACAATACCATTGATTTTATAGCAGAAACTCCGTTGTCTGCTTCAAAATTGGAAAATATAAAATAGTGGTTGAGAAGCAGAAGTAGCATGCCTCTGGTTTTATAAAAATATTATGTAAATAATTTTTGTTCTCATATTGTGCCTAAGATAACAGTTCATCTGCATTAAAGCTTATTTACTTATATGTCAAATAATAATGAAGAATAAAAATTTTTTTAACATTAATATGACATAAATAATATCTTTATTATTATAATTTGCTTGATTATAAAAGCTATGTTTTCACTTATTTAGAAAAATAAATCATTATTTAATAATAATCTATTGATTTTGTTTACTTTAATTTTATTATGGACAAATTGCATTACTGAGAATGGAGTTTGTGGTTTTAAATTATGTATAGAGGAAATCGATTCTTGGTTATAAGTTCTTATTTAATGAACTCACTCCAGGAAAAGTTAGTTCATAAAGACAGGAATTACCTGTATATTACTTTTCTAATTAAATTTTTTGTAATTATTTTATGAATTATAAAAAATCAATTTATAAATCATTAAAATTATTCAAAAATATTTTTATGAAGTTTAAATAATAATAATAAGGCATTTATATTATTTGATATTATTGTTGATATTGTTGTTATTTGTTGATATTATTGTTGTCTATCCCAATTTATTCAGCCCATGATAGATGGAAAGAAAAAATATGGTTCACTCTTTAAATATATCTATTATGTTGCTTATTTATATTTATAAAACTTACAGATTTAACTGGTCCATCTTGAAAATTAAATCAATAAATTTGTTGGAATATCCACCTAAAAAAAATAAAATAAAATAAATTTACCTGCTAAGATGCTCCAATTTTATTTCCAATGATTGATTATGGGTTCCAGAGGATGGCAAAGGAAATGGGGGCTGATGAGGTGAAGTTGAGACATCTCCAGCACTTTGGCCGGTAGGGGAAGTGGATGATAATGGAATAGTGATGCTAGAGCTGGATCTAGGAGGAGTTCTAGTTGAAGTGACCAGGCGTCCTGGTCCAGACCTTGGTCTTGGCCCTTCTTCGTTTTCCAGGACGGTTTGGGAAGTTGGTATGGCATGTGTTGATATAGGAGAGGTTATTTCGGAAACTGAATATTGGGAAGGAGATTATTTATAAATAAATATTGCATTTATTTTTAAAGTATTATAAGTAAATTTAAAAAAATATTTTTAATTCTGATTATTTAAATAAACTGAAATTTAAAATATCTGAAAATTTTATTTTTATGTTCATTTGAATCTATGTATAACCTTTTAATTTTATATAATTAAAGTCATTTGACATTTTAAATATGAAGATTTTGCATAAAATTATTATTATTCTTTAAAAAAAATGCAAAATTTTTACTGAAAGATAACTAATAAATCATGAAATTCAATTTATTAATTGTATTATTTCCATCTTTAGTTATAATTGTTTTCATTTAACAATTATAACTAAAGATGAAATCAAATTAACAATTAATTTATTATCAAATAAAAAACTAGTTCTAGGAAAAGATGAAAGACAGTAGAGAAAGACATTTTAATACCTTAGAAATATAATAATATGAAAAAATAAAAAATAATTGAAAAGATAAATGAATTTTAGAAATATTATTATTAATAATTTATTAATATGAAAAAATGCAATCTAAAATATGTTAATCAAATTTGCAGAAAAATCATGCAATTATCATCATTTTCATTCAATAAAAAATAATAATAAATTGGAAAAAAATACAATTAAAATGGACTAATGATAGACTAATATAAATTAATAATAATCATTATTGTTCATGAGAATTGACTTCATTTGTAAATCAAAATTTTTAAAGAAAAATTCATTGTTGTCTAAGGAAGTTCATTTAATTTTTCTATAGAAATAGCCTTTGATATCAACTAACAAAATAATAATGAACTCTTCATGTTTACTATGGATATTTATGTGTATTACATGTATTTAGAGAAATTATATAATTGAAATTTAGAGAAATTATATAATTATATATTGATGTTTTCACATATTTTAGAAATTATATATTTGTGAAAATATAATAGAAGATCAAAACTTTGTGAACAGTTGATCAAGTAATATTATACATATACTTTAAAAACAAAAATGTAAATTTAGATTAAAAAATTAAATTACATTGATATTTCTAGACAAATATTTTTGAATAATTACAGCTGCAATAACTAGAGAGTAACATAACAATTTGTTTACAAAACAGAATTATTTTTTATATGTAAAGTACAGCTTGGTTCAATGAGGTTTTCACCTCAAAGGGATATGGTCGGCTATCAGGCAATACTTGATTCAAGATCAATTAGTCATGACAGCATTGTGCTACACAATTTGCTTATCAGGAGATTCCATTGCACATATCCAATGCAATGAGGTATTCAAATAAAATTCAAGCACTATTGTTTGTAATGTAATAAAGTGATTTGAAATGAAACTTATGATTTATTATTATTATGTGCATCCATACTAATATTTATATAAGGAAACATCACCAATGTCTTGTGAAAAATTTGTGACTAATTAAATCATAAGCAAATACAGGCGGTCCTTGACTTTCGCACAATTCGCTATTTCGCACATTTTTAAAAATTCAACTTTTTAAATATTTTTGTGGATAAGAAAA
>WUQG02459220.1:0-12462 GCA_011317285.2 Androctonus mauritanicus
CTTCAACCAATGCCTTTATTTTGTCTTCATCAGCTTCAACTGGCCTTCTAGAACATGATGCATCTTTAATATTGAAACTGTCAGAATGAAATTTTACAAAGCAGTTTTAACACTGTGTTCTGTTAACACATCTTCTCCATACACATAACTTTTCTCTTGCTTGAACAGCATTCTTACCTTTTTAGTAATAAAAAAGCAAAATATGCTGAAAATGCTCCTTTTTGTTTTCCATATTTGAATACGACACCAAAAAAAAAAACAATTGCACAGAATCAAAAAAGTTTTTTTATGAATAAACCTTGAAATGTCAGCTATCAAAATGTATAATGACAATATAGCTTAGAATGAAATTGACAGGTTAAAAATACAACTAATGCCACTCATGGGGAAAAAAATAAAATTACTTTCTGAACAACCCTATATATAGGAATTTTGTTTGTATTAACAAAATAACAAGATGTGCAGATATTTTTTTGCTCACTGTATGTGGAATGAAAAGTTCTGAAAAAAATAAAATTTGAAAAAATTCTTAATGTTAGGTAGAGGAAAAAACATAATAAACTTTCAAAATTAAGCAAGATAAACCATTTTAATTGTGTTCATATTAATTAGACTTAATTACTTAATTGGCCAACTTGTTCATATAATCATTTTTTAATCATTAATTTCTAGGGAATTAACCATGTATCCAAATATTTATCCAAATCAGCACAAACTCCCCCCAGTGGTTAATTTTTTCTATAATGGTCTATTAATAATTTTTTAATTCTTTTGACATGCAATAGATTAATTCAATCCAAAATTGATCACGGGATCTTAATTTGATTCCACGTTCTCTGTTTGGAAAGTCAAAGCATTTCCATTGGCAAGATTGACTGACTGATTATTTTATTGCAGTATAATTTAACACAATATTTATAGACAATATTGTATAATTGAGATAGCATTCATATAAAATATGATTTTATGGTTTTCTACATCTACTATTATAGACTTCCAATATGTTTTCTATTTGTTATGCAGGGAAATGTGAGAAAAATAGGACTTTATTCTACTGCTTTAAAAACTAATTTTTTACTTTAACTTAACCGTAGAACTGCCACAAAAATTACGTCTACTGCGCATCCATTTACGTAAATTTTTTTAATTTACGTAAAGTTTATAAATTATTAATTCGTCGCGACAGAAATCGATTGACATAAATATTATATATCATTAGAATCCGAACATTATGTAGTTTCGTAATATATTGATCAAATCTGTCAGATTTTAATCTATAAAATGCAAAAAAATCGTAAAGTAATCAATATTAATTAATTAATTTAATTAATTTTACTGCGCAGGTGGCGAGCCGATTAGATCGGCAGCTGGCTGTTCTACGGTTAAACTATTTACCATTAACTACTAAGTGAGATTAACATTAAAATGAAACCTTTTATTTTTACTTTAAATATTGAAAAAATATATTAAAATTTAAAAAAGTTAAACTATATACTATTTTACATATGTTTTTTCCATATATTAAAACTTAAAATTAAGAAGTTTAATTAACGACAATGGGCAAATACAGTTATTTTGGCATAAGGAAAGAATCAATTGTAATTTGTTTTTGGATGCAATACTACATTCATAAATCAAGCCAAAAGAAAAAGCTAATAGATCAAGCCTTCATACGCAACTACAGTATCTGTCTGCAAAAAATACCTGTACTGTAGAATTAATTACAAAAACAAAACCAAAACTGAAACTTCTGAAGTGGATGAGTCCAAACGTGAAAGGGAGAGATGGAGTCTGTAGAAAGACTGGTGGGATAAGTTTTGATTTTGGTTTTACTTTTGTATTCATTCTATTTTCTATTTCATAAGATAATGTAGTGTACAGTATAATAAATTGTTCCTTTGTCGAAAAAGTTTCACAAAGATTTCTTAGATTTTATGTATAAGTGCGACGAAATGGCTCTGGGGAATAAAAATAATAACATATAAAAGCAAAAATGTATAAATGGAAAATGTACAAGTGGGATGATTTTACATGCAAAAATCAAAAGAGTGTACAAAACACAACATACAAGTGTGAGAAATGTATAAACAGGGTTCTACTATATTTCAATATTAAAATAGTGTATAATAATTTGAATAAGGATAATTTCTGAAAAAATAAATTGGTTAAGAAATTTTTTAAAATTTTATTTTTTACTTCATTATAACAAACATAACTAAAATTAAATATCTCACAAGGGTCCTTCATGATTTTGTGAATTTGATTTGCTGAAAATGCATAGCACTAGTTGATAGAGAATCTTAAGAAATCTCTAAACAGACGAACATTTATTGGCAGACTGCTGATGAAAGAAAAGCCACAGATGTTCAAAGTTCACAGAATAATTGTATTATATAATTTTTAATGGACATAGTACATGTTTAATTACTATTGTGTACCTTAAGAATGATTATGTAGGCTAGAAAAAACTGGGAGGAATGGTTATTACATTTGAAAAAAGGTAAAGATGGATTATTGGGTTCCTTATATGTTTCACAAGTATTGAAATTGAAGAAACTTGCTCTCAGTTTACAGTTCCAGTTTTTCAAATAAGATTCAATACTCTTTCTATAAAACTGGATATCTTGATAGTGATCTGAACCATTCATTACATCTGTTGATTATTGTTTCAGTTTTAATACTTATGAAGCATGTCAAGTAAAGATAAATAATTGGATTCATTTCTTCAAATGTGTTCACTGTTACTTCTATTTTTGTCTAAATCATATAGTCATCCTTAAGATAGGCCTTCAGAATAGTTGCAATTAAACATGTATTATGTCTGTAGAAAATTATATAATGCCAGTTATTCTGTTAAGTTTGAATATCTATAAATTTCATCTCATCAGTAGTCTGCTGATAAAATGTTGTCTGTTTAAAGATTTCTTAAGATGCTCTATCAATTGGTGCTATGCATTTTCAGCAGTTGAATTCACAAAATTGTGAAGATGTCTTATCAGTTAATCAGGAAAACTAACTGATATGTCCATATTTGTTATGGTTTGTTCTAATGCTGTAATATGATATGTCTTTTTTTAAAAGTAAATGCTCAGTATTCAGGCTATAATGCTATTTTTTTTTGTCTAAGAAAAATGAAGTAATGCTTATTAATTCTATTGATAAGATTATAGAGTAATGATTTTAATTGACATTATGAAGAACTAATACAGATACTCGTGATGTAGCCATTCGTACTTATGATGGTGATATCATCAATACATTGTGATTTATCAATGTAATTCATATAAGTTTGAATCTTTGAGCAATATTTGATATATAGAAAGCATTCTTTTTTTATCTGGTTCTTGCAATTTTATATTTATTGAGATAATATATAGTGTCCTAAAAACATTAATAGTGAAAAATCCATAAATTTTGGGCATTTATGATTTACATTTGCGCTGATTTACAATGATGTAAATCAAGTACTATCTGAATATTAAATATTGTATTAAGGAATGAAAAATTCATAAAAAATAATTTTAAATTTATTATTATTATTCTAAAGGAGGATAATAATTCATTAAATCATTTTAAATAAATAAATTACAAATATCATATTTTAATATATTACTATTCTTTTATAGGCAAAGGAAATATATAATTCCAGATGCCTGGAATTTGAAAAGTTAAAGAGAGAGAATGCTTCTTTAAAAGAAGTGGAAAAAGTAAGTTTAATAAAATTTTATAAAAATATTTGAAATAATAGTAATATTAATTATTTTTGATCTTTTCCATTTCAAAATTGAATAAAAGAATATACGAATTAGGTTTGTCCATCATGTGACAGTCTACTTATTATATTTAAAAGACTAGATTCTTAGGTTTATAAATGAAATAAACTGCTTCAAAGAATCATTTTTATTCACATAAAATTTAATAATTCAATAAAATACAACAAAATACTTTTGAATGTATGTCCATTATCAGTATAACAGCATTGAAACAAAGAAACATTCCAATGATTCTTTGATGATGATGATAATAATAATAATAATAATAATAATAATAATAATAATAATAATAATAATTGATAATAATTGATGATAATACAAAAAAGTGCTTTTAAACATATGTTTGAAAGCATTTTTTTTTGTATTTTGGTGAATTATGAAATTTTATATAATTAGAAATGGATTTTTTCAAGCAGTTTACTTCATCTGTACTAATGAATTTTATTCAAATTGTATAATAACTATCTATCTATCAATAGAAAATCATATCTATTGAAAATTATTGAGTCAATATTTTCAGTTTAATATGAGTGAAGATAGTTTGCATAATTTGGGGAAATATTACTTTGGGATTTATCAGAAATATTATCTATTGGAAGTCTGTTGTCATATTGTTTATGGTTCTAACTTGCTAGGCATTTGGTATATTTGCAATATTTTTGTTTTTCATTACCTTTTGAGTTTCTACATATTATTTTAAATTATGACTAGTATTTATTTAAAAACAATTTTATTTGTAAGGAAATTGCGATTGAATTATTCTGAACAATTAATATGACTTAATACACTTTGTAAATAATGTGCAGTGTAAAATTTCTCTTGTTTATTGAATGTCAAAATAAAGTATAGATAATACATTATTTTGTATTTTATATTTATATAATACAAAATGCTATTTTTTTAATGTTTTGGTACAGATATAAATCTTTATATCTACTGAAGCATGTAAAGAAAGCTTTGTTAAGTTTTAAAATATATATAAACTGTAGCATTAAGAATCATTGTATGATGTAGATATGGTAGTCTTTGATATTTCTAATAAAGTTTGTGTTACATTCAATAGTTCTGATAAATAAACAAACATTAATGATTATTATTCATTTTGCCAGACAAGATTGGTGCTTTTAATGATTGTTTACTATTTAATTAATGCATTTCCAGTTTCACTAATAATTAATTGAAATTAACTTTTTTGTGCATTTTTTATCTTTCAATATTGATTTGAATATAACAAGATTTTTTTCAACAGCACTTATTTCCAACCAACATAATTATGATTTATTCCTTGAAATTAGACCATGAAAAGTTAGTTTTGATATTAATTATAAGATTTACCCCAATTTTAAAGAAGTTAGAAAGTAAAAAAAATCTACCTTTTTTAAGTGGTTATTTTTTTCTGAATTCAATATTTTTTCACGTACTAAAAATTATTTTATTATGATAAAATTGAAATTACTGTACAATAAGTACTATATGCTATAGTCCATTTCAGATCACACTTAATTATGTTAGCTTTGGAATAGTGGATATCAGTACATTATATGGAGTATCATTGTTATAGCAGGAATAGGTAATAAAGTTGATTGTACATTTTAACAAAACTACACTAAGTAAGTATGCATTAAATGAAATATACTATATGCACATCTGATTAAAATTAAATTCAATGGATCCTTGTTTAATATCAGGATTAGGATCCTGAAAATTATGATTTTAACAGAAATGACATTAACTGAAATAAGAAAACCCCATAAACCTAGTATTAAAGTCAAGTTATGTTCCTAGAAACCTTTTTTTCTGATACTAGAAGTGATATTGATAACTTTTACCTTCTAATAATTACTAATTAGAAAGTAAAGCGATGGAATAGACATCTAGTGGCAATTTTTGTATCAACTATAGTCGGGATAAAGTCTGTTTTAATTTGAATTCACAATGGATTATTTGCAATTTTCGAGAAGTAAAAACAATTGTTGTGTATCCCAGTGCTCATCAATGTATAAAAATCTTTCAATATCACTTTGTAAATTTCCATCAAATAAAGCATTGTCTAAAAAATGGATGATAGTAATGAAAATAGGCAAAAAAATTTCTCCAAACATGTTAGTTTGCTGCTTACATTTCAAAGATTACGATTTTTTCTGAAAAGTGAATATTTTATAGTTATTATAATAACAAACTTATATAAAATATAGTAGATTCAGTTTGTGATTATTTTGAAATTTATTTTTAAAGATAATGTTAATAAAAGGGCCAGATTAAAAAGAACAGCAATTCCTTCTGTGAAAATCCCCATAAGGAAACATGACTGTGTCACAAATGAGGCCTTGAAAAGACAAAGAAAATTAACGTTAGAAAAAAGTAGATAAAAGCAACTAGAAAATATTTCTTGTGAAGAATTTCAGCCTTCATGTGATGCAATAAATAGAATTTTTAATCTTCCTTTACAGCATTTTAATTTCAGTAATGAAGAACATGAAGCTGCAGAAAATTTATCATTTCTGAAAAAAACCCATTCATTTTTAAAAAACAATTTGAAGACAAATGCATTCAAGTTAACACATTAGAGGAATTTTCAATAGATAATTTTGATGAATTAATTGACAATGATTATAAATGTCAAGTCTTAAATGTTATTATGAGTATCACAGTTTTAAATATTTTAATTAATATAGTATCAAAAGTTTCTAATGAGACTACCCTTTTATCTACTAAGCAGAAAATTATACTTACAATGATGAAATTAAAATTAGATTTTAGCTTTTAGAAATTTGAGCATTTTTTTTTTTAAATCAGTGCAAATTCAGCTAAGAGTTACTTTCAAAGCACACTGAGCCATCTCAGTATGGTATTAAAAAATGTAATAAGATTTCCTCCAAAAGAAGAAATATTAAATATGCTGACATGTTTTAACAAGTATACATCCATCTGAATAGTCCTTGACTGTACAGAGATTGCTGTAGAAAAAGCAAATGTCTTACCTGTAGAGTTAAATCATACTCCTACTGCAAAGGAAAGAATACTATTAAATATTTAAAAGTATTCTTATACAGTTTATATTTCAGTTAATGTTAAATGGAAATATAGCAGTCTTGGATGTTTCTGATTGCTATATTTCAGTTTGTGCATTTTCAGATAGTTTTGATCATTTAAAAAATACAGGATGATTATTTTTCAACTGAAAGCAGATTTTCACTTTTAATGATTCCACTCCAATCAGTTGCAGAAAAATTTTTATTATATGTTTTGATTCTGTTATTTTTTATCATTTAAACTTTATTAAATATTTTGTTGAGATTTGGAAATGATGAAAAATTTTAATATTTCTTTGATATTTTTTGTTGAACAAGCATTTCAATAAAATTATATTATAGAGAAATATCACTGGATGCAATGTGATGTGACCATATCCTGCTCTCCATCCAGCTTTTTCTTTGCCTTATATCTCATTGCAGTGTTTCAATGCTGTAAGTCTAGCATTTTGTCTAAATGGCTTTATTTTATCCAGTAGTGAACGAGATTTGGAAAGTTTTTTAAATTATAAAAGAAATTATCAATTTACTTCAATGAATATCATATTGTTCTAATATTTGAAAGTTGGGGATCAGCTTATATACAGGTTTCACATTTTTAATGATTTTCAAAATCTGAAGTCAGGAGTCAGCTTATAGAAAAGTATATATGGTAATTTATTTAAAGTTTAAAATTTGCATGCAGTGATGTGATTTGATCAAAAGAATGTTTTTTAGAGAGAGAGAAAGTGATGGCGACAATTTACAAAAGAACATCCCAGAGTCCATGATCTCCTGAAATCCTCCAAGCTTTTCTCCACTTATAATAACCTTTGAGAATTATCTCTCCAGAGAAGTATGCCAAAATCCCTTAAGCTCTAAAATTTGATAGTCACAAAACTTAGAGTCCCATCACTTTTAGTCTATTTCCAATAATTCTCAGATGCCTTAATTCCATGTTTTCAATATCAGTCTCTCACTCTCAACTGTATGTTGTATCCTCATGTCTTTTCTGCCACAAAGTTTCTTATATCTGTTTTCCTCTCATTTGAACTAATATAGTAGCAGTTTAAATGAAGAGAAAAATAAAATTGTTATGCATAGTAAACCTGTGCTTATTGAACATGATGTTTCTCAAGATAAATGATCACTGATCTCATAAACAGAGTACTTTGGAGTTCAGTGATGAGCACTTTGTGTCTCCATCACTTTGATTTAATCCAAATTCTGACATTCTCTTATAACTGGAAATGGGCAATGTCTAAAAAGTATATTGGTTTTGATTAAATTAGTTTGCTAAATTAGTATCTTTTATATTTTTATGGAATGTTTTTTCTTTTATAAATATTAGTTTAGCAAAAGGCAATAACATGAAATATTATTGCCTTTTGCTAGACTAATATTTGATAACATGAAAAGTTATTTTATAATATTTTATAACATGAAAAATTATAAAATTGAAATATTAAAGATTTTGAATATCTAATTCTTTCAGTGATGTCTGAATTATTATTTGAATGTTATCAAGTACCAAGCATAGCTTATGGAATTGATGCTATGTATAGTTTTAATTATAATAATTCAAAATATCAAGGTATGATTTAATAATTTTTAGTTCAGAAAAATTTTGACTAATTTAAAATATGGTTGTAATAATTGTTTTACATATTTGCAGCTCAAAATGGTTTAATTATTTCTAGTAGTTATAATACAACACACATTCTTCCAGTACTGCAGGGCCAAATAGATTTTCCTCAATGTCGTCGTATCAATGTTGGTGGAAATCATTTAGTAACATTTCTTCATCGTGCTTTACAACTGAAATATCCTACACATTTTTCTGCTATTAATAAAACTAGATGTGAGGTAAAATTGCTTATTTATTTTTTATAATGTAAATGATCTAATTTGATGTTATTTTTGGAATTTTCATAAAAAATTAAGATTAGTTATATTTGCAAAAAATTTAAATATATATTTCATTTATAAAAATTAAATGTTTTGACACAACTTATAAATTATATTAAATTAAATTTTTTAATATTTAAAATTTGATACAATAATTTGATAGATTCATATTTAATATTATAGATTGCAGTAATTTCTTTTATATCTATTATCTGCATATAGAATAATATAAAAGTATAGCTTTATAAATTTATTCTGATCAAATTTTATAAATTAAAACAACAAATAAAAGATTAATTGAAAAATATATTATTTTTTTGTAGGTAAAATTGTTCATTTTCTTTAATTTTTTTGTGATAATCCCATTTATATATGTATATAAACAAAAAGTTTTGAATAGAAAAACATTTAGAAAGTAAGTCACAAAAGAAATTACAAAAATTTTTCATAAAATTCATCAGTTTAGTCCTGAAAGTGTTCTCATTTTGCCTTCTCATCAACTATATGATCCATCACATTTATTCCTAACAAAGATTATTAGGATTATTAGATTAAAGATTATTGTTTTATTAATTCTATTATTAAAAATACATGATTCGTCATAAATTAATATTTTTGAATATACTATGTGTAAATCAGGAACATTAAAAAACAATTGAAAATACAAAAGAAGTATTACATTCTTTTCTCACTAGTAGCACTTTGATAATTACAAGCTGTATATTTATTCCAAAAAATATCCATTTCCTTTTAATTCTATTA
This sequence comes from Androctonus mauritanicus, assembly GCA_011317285.2. Taxonomy (NCBI): domain Eukaryota; kingdom Metazoa; phylum Arthropoda; class Arachnida; order Scorpiones; family Buthidae; genus Androctonus; species Androctonus mauritanicus. The sequence goes on from WUQG02459220.1 coordinate 9,455, forward strand.
TTAAAAATACAGGTAGTTCTCGACTTACGACCTATGCGACTTACGACCATTCGACTTTACGACCACAATCGTAAAGTCGGATAATGTTACTTAATTAATGTTACACTATACAGTAATGTGAATTTATGTTATAAATTAATGTGAATTTATAACATAAATTCACATTACTGTACAGTGTACATATAGCCTACTCGACTTACCACCAATTCGTGTTACGACCGGTCTGTCGGAACCGATTGTGGTCGTAAGTCGAGAACTAGCTGTACACAGATCTGTGTAAATGTTGATATTTAATTATATTCAAAATTATTAATCTGTTGATCACTTCACAAATATGAAATATGTAGAACAATTTTTTTTTTTGTAAGTAAACACCTGATGGCTGTTACTCTACATATTATCAGTTAATCTATTTTATTAAATGCAAATGTAGTAATTCCCAATATTTCTGATCAAATAGTTAGTATAATCTTTCACAATTTGAATCTCTTAGCATATGTGAGATGATTATTGTGCAACTGATTTTGGAAATTTGCATTTTCAGCAAATTTCCAAAATCAGTTGCATAATAATCTGCTGGTTGAATGCTGGTTAGCTTTTCATTCTAGTCGGTAGCAAAATTTCTGCTGTACATTTTGGTTTTAATTTTCTATTATTTAATTTCTTTTGTTAATAATATTTTTATTGAGATTTAGAAATGAGAGAAAAGTTTAATTTATAATATTTGATATTAAATATATTCAGGTTTACAAATAATAATAAACAGTTTAAAATGAACTAAAATAAACTTATTTTTAATGAAAATAATAAGCACACACAATAAGATTATATTATTAGCAAAGTACTTTCAAACATTAGAGCTGATCATAAGTGTAACAATTTTTGAATTAGAATAATAGAACATGCATAGTATATATGAATTTTTAAAATGTTTTGCTGCATGAAATTGCTATAATTTATGTTCATATAAAATTAATTTTTGTATAATTTTGCATTGTAAATTGAATATAATAAATTCATACTCATTTATAATAAATGCTATTTTATATAGTATTATTATAAATAGCAGGATCTTTTACTTGCTACCATTATTTAAACATTTTAAACATTAGAAAAGAACATTTTTGAATATAATAAATCAGAAATAAATTTATTAAATAGAATTATTAAATAAACTAATAAAATGTAGAAACTTTTTACATAAGTTTTCTTTAGGCCATAATATATATGCTGTTCTCCTATTAACTTATTTTTTCATGTAGGTATTGGTTGATAAAAATTGACTTTAGAAGATGAATTAATCCTATATTTTATTCTTTCTATCCTTTATTTTATTCTTTTAATTCTTTCTATCCTTTATTTTATTCTTTTAATTCTTTCTATGCAAAATAAGATTAATATCATTGTTAAACAAGATATAAAATATAGTTGTATCCTAGTTTACTTGTAGAGAATACTGTAGGAAATCTCTGAATAAAAATCTCTCATGATAAAATCTCTGAAATCAAATATCTATAATTGTAATAATCATATTTGTTATTTTTTCTGAACTAAGATTCTCTTATAGAAAAATATTATTAAGACATATTAAATACATAACAAGAATAAATAAAGCTAGCTTGTAAAAGATCCTACTATTTATAATACCATAGAAACAGTATTTATTATAAATGATTGAGTTTATCATATTCAGTTCACAATGTAAAATTATAACAAAAATTAATTTTATATAAACACAAATTATAACATTTTCATGCAGCAAAACATTTTTTAAATTCATGTATACTCTGCATGGGTATTTTCATATCAAATGCAACAATTTTGATTTCTTAATAATATTTGATATTAATTTTTTATTTTTATGATTAACTATTTTATCTTGCAAATCTGTTTATCTTACAAATACATATAAAGAGCAATTCTTTGTGTTCTTTCAAAACTGAAAGCATCACATGCAGTCCCACAGAACACAATGTCTTTTAAGAGTTGCTGACATATTCTCTTAAACAATTGAATTCATCAGTTACTATATTTTTTGTATCTAGGATGTGTAATTTCCTCTTTAATTCCATTTTAATTCTCTTTCATATATAGCATTATGTATAACTGAAATTATCACTGAAAATTTCAAATTTTATGCAATCTAGCCTATCAATTAGAGGCATTCAGCATATTTGGTTTTCTTCATTAAAAATTTAAATAGCCCTGATTTATATAATGAGAATACAATAATTTCAAATTATAAAAGAGATTAAATAATTATTTTTACAATTTAAAATAAATAAATTTATTTATACAAGAACAACAAATACTTATTTTATTTGAAACTTTATAAATATTTAATGTCAAATAAAATAGAATACATAGTTTAAATTATTTTATTAATAAAATTTTTATGTTTAATGTTGTTATTTTATATTTTGTAGGGATTAATTCATAGACATATGAAAGTTGCCTTGAATTATCAGGAAGAATTGAAAAAGTGGAATGATTTACAGTATTATAATAAACATGTACATAAAATACAGTTACCCTTTGCACATGTAAGTACTTTTAAAAGTATTAAATTAACTTCATAAAAATTATTACATTACAATAAAATACACAGAAATCTGTATGTTCTTAAAAATTGAGAAATGCAAGATTATAAAACATGCCAAATTTTAGAGATAATAGTCATGCATTTTTGATGAAACTACTGATGTTAAAATATGACTAGATGAATGAGAACTTTACAAATGGTCTATTATAATAAGTATATCTTATTATAGAATACATACTTTCATAAAATGCATGTTTTAAAAATATTATATACTATATTTATTTACATATATTAAGTTGAGCAAAAAAATGTTATTTGTAAATAATCCTTTATAGAAAATGCAAAAGTCATTCTGTGAAGAGGATAGCTCTGACCTGTCCTATATATTATTTTTTTATGCTCTTTTTATTATTTGTATCATTATATTCACTTATTATTTAAAGTATTATATTTTATTTTACGAGTT
>WUQG02459231.1:0-12462 GCA_011317285.2 Androctonus mauritanicus
CCACATTCTTTCTGTTAAACTGTTCTTATGTTAGTGATTGTAATTTAGTGCTGATGATGATTGCATAGCAATTGAAAATATTATGCCAATAAAATTTTTTTTAATGATTAACCTATTACTGTCAGTGCTTAGATTTTAACTATATTAATTAGGTTTATTTTAAAATATATTGCAGATACCAGTGTATTAAAAGAATATTTTACATTTCAAGAGAGAATTTGTCGTCTTGTCCGATGTTATTGAAAGTTTATAAAAAATCTTAGGAACAATGAATAGAATATAGATTGCCCATTCATTATATTCCATATTGTTTTTCTATATCATTCATTATTCCATATCATAAATAAAATTGATAGGAAAATAATAATGGACAATCCATGCAATAATTGTAAATATTTAAATCTCTTTGGAAGTATATAACATAAACTAATGATCTCTGTTTGATGAAACTCAGAATATTATGTGTTAAGATAACATAACAATCTAATAACATTGGCAGCCAATAGGAATTAAAAAAGGCTTAAAAATACTTACAGCCCATCAAATACTTGATTAATTGATCACCCTCTTAATAATCCTCCCTCATAGCATGATAAACACACCCTTTAAAGTCTGATTGCTCCTGTGAAAAAGATGATCCCTAAATCAAAATAAACCCAAGAAAGTGTACTTGAAGATGTTCTTTTAGAGAGTCCTTGAAAATACTAGTCATTCTACCATCTGTCAGATTAATAGTGCTAACCTTGTAATAATTCCCTTTGGACATTATCTTTACTAGTCTGAATATGTCGGGTATTTCTTCAATTTCTTGACAGTATCTTTTTCAGCAAGATCTTTTTTCTTTCCTACTGTATTATAACAGATGAGGACATTTTTTATGTGGTCCCATTCATCTGTTTTTATAACTTAATTAAAAACCATCCAAATATTTAATTGAAGACTATCAAGCTGTTTATTCCATCAAGGAATCTACCTTGATGAGCTAGCGATCTTGAACTGCCCATTGAGTCTGGTCAATAGCTATTTCTAAATCCACCACTGAGAAACATTTGCTCTGAGTGAGTCTATACATACATTAAACTTAAGGTTTTCTCTAAAGGTAGTCGGTTAGTTGTCCTTGGATCTTCCTATGTTACCTGACTAGATATATCTTATTAAGGATATGATATCTAGTGTACCTGAGTAGATATCATATCCTTAATAGGATATGACACTATCTACTCAGGTATACTACTACTAAGGTATAATATTTGAATATCTAAAATGTATATGGAAAATATTGATATAATAATTATTGTGATTTGAAATAAATAGTAGAAATAAATTTAATTATACTATAATAGATTAAATTTTCTTAACCTTATTTTTTCTATTATAGGCAGCTGATTGTTCAGGAAAATTGCTCATCTTTCATTCTACACTTCCTATTGCAGAAGCTCCTGGAAAATTAAAAAATAGAGATGATAGGAAATTATTAGGATCAGAAAAGGAGAAGGTAATTAATTTTATATTTTTATATATGAAAGGTAAATTCTTGAATAGTGAAACTATATCAAAATGACAAAATGGATAAATTTTTCTCTGTAAACAAAAACTTTTAAGAGGAAAATCATATCCATCAAAAACATTTAATATGTTAAAAAATAAGTAACATATAGTACTAATAAATTAGAATATTTGTTACAAATTAGATGTGACTACTTTGATTGATGATGATGATTTATTTTCTTAAATCATCAACTAAGTAGCCACATCTAAATTGTAACAAATTTAAATGTGGCTACTTGCTTAATGATTTAAGAAAATAAAACAATAATGCTAATTAAAGTAGCCATATCTAATTTGTAACAAATATTCTAATTTCTTAATATTTGTACTTGGCTTATTTTTTTATATATTAGATGTTTTTGATGGGATGATATTTATTTTTTAGATTAAAACCATTTTTCTGAGAGAGAATTCTGACAACAAAATTTTAATACATCATTAAAATAACCTCTTATTTTTAATTCAATTAAATCAAGATTTCTAATGAAAATTTAGTAAACTAATCACATACATACAGAACAGTATATCAGATTTGGTTAAAGTTAGATGAATGATATGACAGGTAGAAGAGTAGAAAAGATTTCCTCCTTTCTTAATTTTGATTCTGTTGGCTATATTTTTTAAAAAGCCTTAATTAACATAAGTAACATTTATATTTCTGATTTATTTGAAATGAATTGAATGATGTAACCTATAGAAATGTGAGATCTGCAGATGATATGAAACAGGCTTATGGCCTATCTGCAGTCTGTGGAATAGCAAGAATGGGTAATGAGACTGACTAAATGAGAGAGGTATGTTTGAAAAATAAACAACTTCCTTTATTTTAGAGAAATAATTTACAGACATAACCCAACATTGTTGGCCGGAAGTCAAATGTGAAGGCTTCTTATTGAAAACTTTGACTCTTCTTCAAATCTGAAGAGGATTCTTCTTCTCAGCCGCTTAGTGGGGTCTTTGTTCTTAAAAAGAAAAAAGTTCACTTTGTTTCTTTGGCACAGTTCTTTAGTAGATGTCAGGTATTTTCTTTCCTGATGTAACTTCTTTTCTTCAATAATTGTTGCAATTCAAAAGTTTGAAGTGTTTCTTGGCTTTTCCCCCTCTCTCTCTCTCTCTGCATTTTTGCACCAATTGTATTGCTTTCTCTCTGAGTTTTGGGCCAACTGCATTTCTTCTTCAGAGTTTTTGACCCAAATGCCCAAGACACACTTTACTCAATCATAAATATATTATTTTCTTTTCTGGAAAAATAACAAACTTTTGTTTTAACAAGAGTGATCACATTAGCTTATTGTTTTGTAGAGTGCGATCTTATTTCATCATTGTTTGATGAAATTGAACGCTTTACTTTTAAAAACATCTCCAATTTTTTAATCAGAATTTACTTATTTTTTTACAATTCTAAAATTATAATAATAAAAATAATTTGTTAATTCGTTGAACTCCACAGAAATAATTTTAGAGAAAAGAATCTCTTCTTCTACATCTTTTGATTAATTATATTTTTAAAGCTGATTAATCAGAATTTACAAATTATTTAATCATGATATCATCAATAAATAAATTAAGCATTCTACTAATTTTATTTGATGTAAATAAAAAAATTACTAAAGTAAACATATTCATAAATCTTAGATTGCAATGAACCTGCTAAAATTTACATACAAAAGTTTTATTTCATATGTTCTAAATATATCTTAAAAATTTAACAGTGATATGTTAATTTTTCTGACCATTTTTAACCCAACCAGATAAATCGTTTGGTTTATCCATATGACTGGTATTTATTTTATAGATTAAAGCTAAATTATCTCCAATTACTGGAAAAAAATATTTAAAATAAGTATTTTAAACCTGAAATAACACAAACATCAAGTTATTGTACAAAAATCATTCATTTTATAGAAATCTTTAATAATTTTATTGTTATGGATGCTGCCATTTGTAACATATTGATGGCATCACTAAGAAAATAAAATTAAAAATTTTATCTTTCTAACCTGAACAGTGGGTCACTAGTGTGACAATGACTTCATATGATGTCACTGCATATACTAAGGTTGTATTGCTGCATGTGAATGGACAGTTGAACATATCATTCTGCAAAAATTGTGTCTTCACCCATAGCCTTAAGCAATATATTTTTTTAAGATTACATAGCCGAAATAGACGAGTTCTTAACTTTTTTAAGTGGTGTTTCTGTTGGTCTAGATAACAAAGTACAGTGACATGGAAAAAGTATGCAGTTGTATTGATTAATAAGCTAACAATTAACTATATAAGAACTGCTGATCTAATTGATCTAAACAGGTGAGAGTGCATGCAGGCTGATCAGAACAGCAACTAGCAGTAAACTGATATCTGATGATCAAACTCTAATGGAGAGTGAAGTGAGACTGTTGCCTGGAACTTCACAATACACTATTCTGTCATAATTATACTGAAGTCATAACCTATAAAAAAAAAAAAACTAACAAAAATTTTTACCTTCAAAATATAACTACCTATCTATTTACCCATTGAGATCCATTGACATGTATACAGGCAGTGGGAATATTCAAATTATTTAATTTAACCAGTTTGCTTAAATTTGATGTCGAGGGATTGAGGAAATTCCTATCTGGTCAAAGAGGCCTTTAAAATAACTGATTGCTTTATAAAATATTGTACCAGTTGCTGGTTAACATGCTATCATGAAAGATCTATATATGAACTATAGTAACATATATTCAAGGACATGCTACTGGTTCAAATTATTTAACAGATTTATTATATCATTAAAGAAAAAGTTGTTGAGATAAATAAATACTCATAAATAAAATTTATATTTCATACTATTTTCCTTCTCTTTTTTAATTTTTATGCTACCCACATTTGATGTAACTGATCATAATATCTGGTACAGAGAACAAAAAAAAGGCTGAACCTGCTGTTAACTAGCTAAATAACACTAAAGTAAACAGATCATGGAAGTGGAGCAAAAAATGTAAAAAAAAATAAAAGTTTTAAAAAATTCAATCCTGATTAAATCAGTGCAATTATTGCAGATTGGTTTTTTGTGTGTGCAGATTGGTTGAAAATATGTGCCTCCAATGATTGTTCCTAAATTTTTCAATTGTCAAAATGTTTTTAAAATTATGTTTTTACAATTGATAATTTGAATGGATTGTATTAATAGAATTTGGATTATTTTTTTATCCAATTTTATCGATTTTGCATTCTATTCTATTATATTAATCTTATTTCAGTTTTGTGATTAGATAATTTTATTTTTGAAATTTTAAATGAAAAGTGAAGTTTTTTGTATGATGAACTCAAATTCATAAAACTGAACAAATATTATCGATAATACAAAAATATTGGATAATTCTGTAAAAATAAACAATATATTTCTTATTTGTTCATTTATTGCTTTATTTTTACTAATAATTAAGTAAAATATGAAAAAATTCAAACATAAATACCCTAATTAATATTCATTAATAAATATTTGTTTATTAATTGGTTTTTTTTATTGAATTTCTTGAAAATATAGTTCTATTTTCTTTATTTATGGTTTGTTTTATTCAGAAGACCAGCTGCTTTCCAAAGATAGCAATTATTTCATTGGATGGCTAAATTTCATATAAAAAAATTGTGTTTTCAGTGATCTCATGTATTGAACAAAAACTTCTGAAAAAATAAAACTTGAAAATATACTTGTTAGAAAGAAAATAAAAATCATAATAAATTATCAAAATTTCAAAAGATTTCAATAAAAATTAAGTGAGATATGATGATTTCATTAATTACTAGCATACAAAAGGTTAAGAAATAATAAAAAATTAATATCATTAATATTTATGATTTAATTGAACAATATTATTTTAATAAATTGACCATAATATTTCTATAAAATTATTTATTTGTAATCATAATATTTTTAATCAGATATTTTAAGTTCTGTAAGAAAAAAATCAATTAATTTAAATTTGAATTCATATATTTATTAACTTTTTATTCAATTATAGACAATTCTTACTCCTCAAACAACTTTCTATAATAATTTGGGCCAAGACTGTGTAACAGCTGGATGTTGTGTGGATCTGTTTCTCTTTCCAAATGCTTTCATTGATATTGCTACTCTTGGACAGATTTGTAGATTAACAGGAGGACAGTTGTATAAATATTCATATTTTCAAGTAAGAAAGATTCATTAATGTTTAATTTTATGTTGAAAGAAGTTTTATGTTGATTAGAAGTTTCTTTAAAAAAAATCTTTGCTTTATAATCAGAACTTTTCATTTGAATGAAAAGTTCTGATTATAAAGCAAAGATTTTTTGATAATTGCCTTCATTTTGAAGTACTTCTGTAATGTGTTTACTACTGTGTAATTATACGTTATATTGATTGCTGGAGCATTCTGCTATCATGATGTTTAAAATTCTTGGAGCTACAAGTAATTCAATAAGCACTTTAAGTAGGAATACAATCATTTATTATTAGTAAATAAATATAGATGATGATAATAATAATAATTATTTACTAATAGTAAATTATTGTATTCCTATTTAAAGTGTTTAGTGAAATATTTTTCTTTCTTCATGAGCAGTGGAACTTTGAAGTTTAAAATTATTCTTGAAGAATTTTAAAATTTTCTGAAATTTGAAAATGAATTTTCATATTTGTAAATGTGAATGTTTGTAACTTGAGTTCAAGTGCTATCGATCTGTAATAAAACACTAAATAGTCCAGCACTAGTCTGAAAAATACTTTATTGCAATTAAAGAAATATTTTCAATCACTATCAATTAGCTACTTCAGCTTATAATCTAAAGTTACTGTTACATAGAGAATTGAAATAATTCCACAAGTTGTTTATTTATATTCACTTAAAGTTACAAATTGCTGTTATATGTTAAATATTATGAAAAAATTCTTGATTGGTTAATTACTTTCAACATTCTTGGGTAAGAAAGTAGAAAGTAGTGCTTAAAAGATTATGTTGTACTTTGTGTAAAAAATCAAAAGCTTATAATAATTTTTTTAATAAACATTCTGTGAGTAGTATAAACTGATATAAAAATATTAAAAGAAATTAAATGAAAATGAAGAAATAAAAATAAAAAGTAAAAATAAATAAATATAAATGTATAAATGTAAAAGTGAATAAAATATCATAATTCCTTATAAATAGAGGAATATTAATTAAATAATTTAAACTAAGCAGTTTAACCTCTAGTGTAATATTTTTGAACTAAACTGCATTTTAATAATTATTAATTTACATTACAATGACACCATCTATTAAGTAATAATCAAACTTTAATTTTTGATTAAATTCTTGAAATAAAAATTTGCCTTGGCCTGGAGTCAAATTCAATTAATTTTTAATCCAATTAATGGCACTAACCATTTAATTAGATTAATATAAGTATAAATTAATAGATAATTGTTTGGTTTGTAAATATTACACTAGAGGCTAATTTGGATTTAGATTATTTAATGAAATAAAATGAAATCAAATTAATATAACTAAGTAAATATCAAAAATTTATAAAATTAATATAAAATTAAAAGTATTTAGATAATGAGAACAGCTTATAAGTACTGACATTTGTGGCAGTCTTCATTGCCTGGATTTAGTCCATAAATTATTATTAGTTCACTATTGTATGGTTATATACACCATACAAACTGTTGTGCAAAAATTATATACCTAAATATGGCCTATTTCACATACATGCACATGCTTTAATGGCTTACTTTTGATATTGTCCTTACCACTAGTCACTAATTGCAACTTTCTTACCTTTGTTTTTTATTTTATTTTTTTCATATTATTATTTTCAAAATATAGTGTGTGTTGAATGGCATCACATACTGTTAACTATTTCCTTGGATGGCAACTTAGCTAATCTGTAACACATTTTTTATAGTGATTCTCTTTCCTGCTAAATTATTTTATTACCATTTATTTTTGTGTTAATCTTGAACAAATACATACATTCATAAATTGTTTTCATTATCTACATACTTCTTATTTTATATTAATTTTATAAGTTTTTAATATTTGTTAACTTTATTCATTTTTATACTATTATTTATATTTCTCCATTTTTATTTTCTTTGTTATTTTTATAATTGTTATTAAATTGCCTGTTTTTGTATCAATTCTTGCTACTAATATGTAGGAATGCAATGAATAAATTGATTTTTTATAAGTATTGATATTTTAATCTGATTTTTCTAAATTTTTTTCCTTGATATTTTTATCTTGATAGTTTCTGAATATTGATATTTTTTCTTGATATTTTTGAGTATTGAGAGAAATTTAATATGATAATTTTTTTGAATTACATAACAAATCAGATATTTTTTTTTATTTTTTTAACAGAATATTAATAACAGCATATAGTCTCTATTGAAAAAGTCAAAAGGAATAACTACTGATACATAAATCATTCTGACCCTACATTTTAATTTTATCTTTCAATCAATAATGTTTCAACTTGACATTACAGTTATGTAAAAAATTTTTAATATGTGAAAATTTTATTAATCATGGAAATAATAGTTCCAACACACATTTACATTGTAGAGAAGGAACCTCTAATCTTTTCTATAAATTTGGGCTTCACTATCAAGTTCAGCCCATTCCCTTTGAAAAAATTTATGGCTTTTTTAATTTTTTTATTAAATATTTGTGGATATGTATGATTGTGCATAGTTTATTATTTTTATATATACTGCATTTAAATATTGGATAGTGCACAAATATGATTGAAAATATGTAAGGCATCATATTGCATTCTCATTCTTTGCACTATTAGAAGTCCTCTGATAGAAGTAGTGTCAGCCATATTTATTACTAAAATAATCTACTTCTTTAACTAACTAATTTAACAACAGCACTAGTGACATGTGCATAGAAAAGTAATGTTGAAATACAGTGTGATAGAACCAATTCAATAAAAAACCTAGATAATAAAGAAGACTTATGGATAGCCGAAACCATAGAAATTATAAAAAGGAGTGAAAAAGAATCAATTATAAATAATAAAAATAAAGACACTATTTCAGTGGCATGGAAATGAGCAATTAAATACTCATGATTAAAATGCATATTTTGTATAAAGAAAGAATTTAATATATAGTAATTATGTATGCTATATATATATTAACCTTTTGTTCCTGCTTTAAGAACAAAGAACCAATACTGCTTCACTTCTATACTAAAAGTTCCAAAAAACAGCACAAAAGTGCTGTTGTGCTGTTTTTGTGCTGTTTTTTGGAACTTTTTGTTCCTGCTGTGCCATTTTTGGCACACCTACTTTAATCAATGAATATTTGTTTCCATTATTACCCAGTATGCCAAAAATGACACATTTTATATCTCAAAATCTATTAGAAATAATAAAATTATTGTCTGAAAACTTATGTTAGAATTAGCTCTAGAACTCAAATCTGCAGTTTCAAAATTTTCTGAGTCATAGAATTAAATCAGGTCCGAAAGGGTTAATTTATACTCAAAATTGTAAAAGAAATGCTTAAAAAGAAATATGTACAAGAATTATTACAATGTATTTTTCTTGTTTTTTCTTTTTAATACTTATTTTTAATATGTATTTGTTGTTTTTACTTCAGATCTGTTATTACTTACCATATTTTTTTATATTATTATTTATCCTTTTGACAACTTATGCTAACTATATATCTTGTTATTGTTTGTTTTTAATATGGCATTTTACACTACTGTTATTTTTACCTTGTTTTAGTTCTGTACTTCTCTAGTTATTTTACTTGTTCTTTTATTAATTTTAGTTTATTATAACTTTTTATATTTTTACTTTTATTTTAAGTTTACCTTTTGGATTTTTATCCAATGTTTGATGCAGTTTGGCCCATGATTCCCTTACATCATCAAACCAAACCAATCAATTCAAATTTTAATGAATTATTCATTTTTTAAACTGTAAGGGTACTTGTATTAAATTTAGGTGAAAATGATTCATGTAAAACAATAGGCATAATATTATCTCCATTAATAAAATCTTTAGTTATATTTTTGACATTAATCAAATATATATGTTGACGACATTTATCACTGGCATATATATTTGCAGATACAATATATAAACCATATAATGTATAATAATATAAATACTGTATTACATTGTATTATATATGGGTGTTTGAATAGATTATTTGACCAGAAGCTGTCAATTAGTATTATTCAAAGATTTGATTTCTGATTAAGACTATAGTTTATATAGTAGGTCCTCGTTTAATGTTGCCTCACTTAATATCATTTTGCTATTATGTTGCAGTTAAAAATAAATATAAATTAATTAGAAAAATTTAAGTTTATATTGCATTTGGAATGGAATAAAATCTTATTTTCCTATATTAATTACATAAGAGAAAATATGTTTGAAACTTATAATGTAGTTGTAGAAAACCAGATAACCATATTTTATAATGAGTGCTAATTCAAGTACACAATATTGTCTAAGAACATGGTATTAAATTACATTGTAATAAGTCAATTGGTTTGATTTACTGCATTGAAACTCTGACTTTCCAACCTGAGAACACGGGATCATATTCCACCTTGGAAAAATTATTTGAGGGCCCAATCTCAGCTTATCTGTCCTCTTCCTTTACAATCAAGTTAAACTTGTTCATATATAATCGATATGCGATATGTGACAGGAGTGGCGTTGTTATTAGTGAATGATTGAGAATTAACATTAAGAAAAACTAATTATGGATATATCTATGAATTTTAAAACGTTTATTATTAGAAAATATTTTTTTTCCAGTAAATTTTAAGATATAACTACTATGTAAAATTTCACAATTAAAACTTACACTTAAATCATGCTTTTTATTCATTTCATTCTGTTATTGAACAATATAGTAATGACTAGAGGATGAAAATTACTAAATAGTATCAACTGTAGTACCAGAAAGAATGCACTCTAGGAACACATAACCCTAACTTATAACATTAGGCCTATGATTTTTCTAGTTTCAGTTAATATTGCAATTTTAAGGAACCTAATCCAGATATTAAACAAGAACCTACTGTATTATACAATCTCTCATCCAAGATGGAATATAAATTAATTTTTTCATTGTTAGTTCTAATCTAACAAATTATAAAAAAAAATATAATTTCTAATATGTCTCAGAATTCATTAATTAATAACATATAAATTAAAATATGTTACAATGTGAATTATAAAATTATTTACTATTTAGGCAGATATTGATGGCCATCGATTTTTGGAAGACCTGAGGAGATCAGTAGAAAAATGTGTAGCATTTGATGCAATTATGAGAGTAAGAACAAGTACTGGTAAGTAATTGTTTTTTACATTTCATAAAAAATTAATCTTAAAGAAGCATTTTACAAAATATTAATTTAGCTATTCAAATTTTTTTATAAAGAATTTTTATAATTGCATTATCTTATTTGTATTTTTCATAAAAATGTCAATAAATAAATTAGTGATTTAATAACGACAAATACAAAATCAATAGGATATGAATATGCTATGTATTTTCTGTTTAATAAATTATCATCAATATAAGTAGATATACAATATTGTGGTTTTAATTGTAAAATAATAATAATAAAATATTACAGTTTAAGAGAGGGATGGTTATGGTTCTTTCATAGATTTAACATAGGATAAGAGAAAAAAATATGGGAAAAAATAAGATGCATTATAAAGAACTTTTTTATATTGATTTATAATACTTTCTTTAATGCAAGACATTTTGGTATTGCTATTTTTGATATGTATTAATTATTCATTTATTTAATATTTATTTCAAAAAATATTATATAAAAATATTTTTTCAAATTTAAAAATGTTCCCAAAATAATAGCCATGTCGTAGAAAAAATGACAGAAAATTGTTTATTCTAAGACATTTCCAATCATCTACATCAACAATTCTTAACCTGTGATCTATGAACTCTAGAGGCAGTATTGTCCTCATAGATCTGCAGAGACTTGAAGAAATATTATGTACTTTTACAATTAAAATAGAAAGAAAGAATTAAATAAAAGTAAACAATATGCTGAATAAGTAAGATAATCTTACTTATTTGGTTTATAGTTTACTTTTATTTAATATTTACAGTAAGAAGCATTACTTTACGAAAAAAAGAAAAAGAGAATGAAAAATGAAATCTTCATTTATTTACTTGTTTGTGTAAAACTTTACATTCTAACTTACCACATTCTAAGCCCCTTTGTGTCTTTTTTGGTATAAGGAATATCGCCAAACTAGCCCATATGACGATAAGGGCATATGGGCTAGTTTTAAAACAACAAGAAGCCAGTAGAACAGCAACACACTTCCTCGATATAAGATTAAACCTAAATGAAAGGGTCCTCCACACCACAGTTTACAAAAAACCGACTTATGAACCGGTAATTATACTGAGGTGGTCCTCCGACCCCACCGCTTACAAAACTTCGGCCTTCAGTTTTTACTTCAAGAGGGCAGAGACATATATTGATGCACATGAAGAAAAGGACAGGGAATTACAATATATATATATATCAGACCCAGATGCACGTATGGTTACACCAAAGACTTCTTAAGAAGTATATGTAAAAAAGTTCTGCATTCTCTATCAAGACAAACAGTAGTGAATGGAAAGGAAAACTGCACATACCAACCCATCCCCTATGTGATGAGAGATTTGAAATTAAGAAATTGACGAAAAAGAAAGATAAGAGACTAGCTTTTAAAAGATTCCCTATGTTATTCAACCAAGTTAGGAACAACAAGGACAAAGTACAACTGAAGCTAAAAGCAGGGGTATATAAGATACCACTTAAAGATGATGATACAGGAGCGGACAAAGTATACATTGGTGTAACTACCAGAGCTTTGGAAAAAAGAATAAGA
>WUQG02459242.1:0-12462 GCA_011317285.2 Androctonus mauritanicus
TTCAAAGTTATTTTATGAAAGGAAACAAAGGAGGGTGAATATAATGTGCTCTATTGTTTCAGATTGGTTTAATTTCATTTAAAATTAAGGTAAATTATTTTAAATCTAATCCTTTGTTATTAAATATTCCTTTAAATTTGGTCAATATAAGAAATCTTAAGAAAAATAAATTATAATAAATAATAATAAGATAGATGATTTACCTGCAAATATTGCAGTACTGTTGTGAGATGGGTCATAGGGACACAGTCCCTCTCCAGAATTTTCTTTTATCTTTTTATAATCTGTCGTCTATATTTGAAAGAATAAATTTAAATTTAACAATCATAATATCTTTCAAGAGAAGCACAATATGTGTTAATGATGCTCAGTTCTTTATATCATACAAAATTATTTTTTATCAGTGCTGAAATTGTTAATGTAATTGTAAAATGCAAGAATAATCTTTTCCTTAGTGTTTAGAAACATTAATTAATGTCATTCTTTCCTGTTACAGTCCAAATTATATTAAATGATTATATGCATTGTTTCTTGTGAAGAATATGAAAAATTTTCAATATAGTCTAATACTTGTATTACAAAAAGGACACATTCATTTTTTATTTAAAAATTATCAAAATACTATTAAATTTTTATTTATATTTTTTTAATATAATTTCTACAAAATAAATGAAAAAAATAACAAACATCAAAACCATTTTTGTCAGACTAATAGAAAAGTATTTCTTATAAATTAAACATGTTAGGTTTATGAAAAAAACTTGAATTTTGTGTGTCTTATAATAAAATCACATTACAAATCAAATTATCTAACTTCAGTATAACAGACATTCTAATGACATTTTTACAATTTTCATCATAAAAAAAAATTCATATTACAAACTAAAAATTTTTATATTCTTAACTTGCAAATATATTTTATGTGAAACATTGTTAAAAATTAAATTTTATCTCTGTTCTTATTGTCAATATTGTTTTTAGTTTCACAGTAACAATGCCTAAATTTTTTGATCTATTCAAAAAAATCTGTTTTTGAAAAAAATTATCTTTACAAATAATATGAATTATATTCTTTATTTATTATATTGACACTTTAAATAAAATATACTATTTTATTTCATGCATATACATCAATGATACAGAGTATATAGTGGCCTCTCCAACCTATAATAAAAAATATGATTGCAGAAAATATATGTTGAAATTCCGAACAGCTCTGATAATGAATTTTTTGTTTTAGATAAGCAACAGTAGTTTGCATAATTAAAAAAATTTAGTACAAAAAATTATGAAGACAAATTTTTTCCTAGAATGAAGTAATATTTTTATTATAATTATATGCAATATATAAAATCTGTGCATCATTACAACATAATATGCTGGATTCTTAATTAAAATGTTAAAAATAAAAATATTTCATTATTTAAACTTTGCTAATAGCAATATTTTAAATTAAATATTTTATATAAATAAAGTTTCTAAAATTAATAAGGTAATATTTTATTTCTAATTATATACAAACAAATGATTTAATTATTATAAACAAGTTACATATTTATTTTTATATTAAACAAATATCTTGGCTGATTTTTCAAGTTTATTTTAATATAAATTAAATATTGACTTTATTTATTAATCACTAGTCAAATTAAATATCCAAATACACATTCTGTTTATGATTAAAATGAGACATTTTTAATGAATTAAAATTCTATTAGAATTTTTCCCTTTGTCTACAGAAAAATATATATTTCTCAAGAAAATATTCTGTTAATTACTTTACACAACTTCAATTTTTAATATATAGAAAATAAATTCAGCTGATACAACATTATGCATATATTAAAATACAGTTTCTTGTTATATATTTAATCATAATTCATTTGGTTTATTAGTGATATTTTAATTATTTTGTGGATATGTAAACTCTAAAAATGATTTTTAATAGCTATAAATTGATAAAAACAATAAACTATTTAAAATGTCTTATGTTTTATTGTTAAATTTAATTCAAAATATAATCATTGTTAGTTCTGCCTAGTTTATTTATAATTAAAAATAAATTAATATATTAAATTTTACTTACTCCTTGTTTGTAATGCCTACACAATGGTTTGAAGGCATTAGTGCCACATACAAGAATAGTATCTTCTGATATTTTTGCAAGAACACGAATGTAATTTTGGCATTCATCCTATATTAAAACATAAATAATATATAATTTGAAAATTCAAAACTACAATAGAATGATTAAATTTTCATCATATGCATTCAAATTAAATTTATTTTTCTTTTGTTTTATTTCTTCTACACATCTATAGAAAGAAGACTGAAAAATATAATTTAAATAGATACATTAATTCAATTTTTCTCTCTTTTGAAAGTGATCAGGAGGTCTGTTTTCTACAATGTAACCTGACAAATATCTAAAAGCCAAAGGCAGACTGAGAAGCAATAGCATATAATCACATAGTCTGCATTATTTCCCTGCAGCTATTCCATTCTGTACTGTGGAGAAAAGATATCTTTGGTGACTTCCAATTGCATACTGACATTTATTACTCAGCAGATTACCGCCATGTTTACAAACCTCTTGCAAACAGGACAGAAATGAAATGTAATAGCAACTTAATTTGAGTCCTTTCCTCAAAGGAATTGATATAATCAAACTGAAAATACCATTAAATTAATTTAAAATATAAATCTTCATTTACAAAACTTCATTTCAATCATTCTTTTTATATATTATTTAGAGGATCATTAATAATTGCATTTATGAAATTTATTATTCTTCCTGAGAACAAATCAAATCTTATATAAAATATATACTGTATAACAATAGGATGAAAATACAAGAACAAGTTTAACTGGCATGCAATGTTAAATGATTTCTTTTGTCATTTCTATATTTTATTTATTTATCATCAACCATCAGCATTTGTGTAAAAGAGAAGTAATACATACAAATATATACACAAAAGTATGTTTACTAAGAATATCTGTATTGAAATTGGAAACTAATACTGTATAAATGTATATAAGAAAGACAAAGTTGTTAAAAACATCCAAGAGAAATGTTAAAACATGGAGATGAAAGATAAACCAGAAAGTGGATGGAGAGATGTGGCTAACGACTTGTCACGTGTATGCTTGTGTATATAAATAGTAGGACAAGCAAACTGGGGGAGATAAGGCACGCAGGAGAGAAGCAAAGCAGGGTAACTCAGATAAGACACGAATTCAAGTAGAGACGTGCAATGCACAAAAAAATGATAATAATAAATACCAAACAGGTAGAAAAACGACAATATTGATAAATAACAAACATTCATGCAAATATTCTCAATTTACATGTGAGTATAGTGTAAATGCAAACAATGCACAATTTCAAATTTCGCTTTACTGTTTCCAACTGGTGGAGCATAAAGGTGTTATTAGAAATCAGGTGTAGACATGTTTACTCTTATAGTACTTTGCTCTGAATAGATCAACTGATGCATAAAATTGAAGATCTATTTACAGTTCGTTAGCTTATAAATACGTAAATCCTGTATAATTATAATAATATAACAACTTACAATATATTCCAATGTGTTATAGAGAGAGAAAAGGAAATTTGAGATTAAATATAATAATTTAAAATTTCTGTAGGGAAATCAAGACTGTGATATCACATTGTAATTATTTTGGAATTTTATCAAAGCTTAGCAAAATATAAAAGTTCAATAGCATAATTGTTTTATCTCATTTTATATTATTATTTTATAAAATTCAATTAGAAAAGTTTGTTAGAAATCATAATAAATTATTTAATTATTCAAAAATTCTAAATTACTAAATATGAACAAATTTTTATATTTTTTTTAGATAAACTCTAAAATCATACTCACTTCTGATTTTCCTTTAACTTTGCACATAGTAATATCATTTTCACCTGCATACCATTCCAATCTCTGAAAATAAATTTGCATTTTAAAGAAAATCTGCATAATTAATTATCATCAAAGGCAAATAATTTAAAATAAATATATCATTTAATATGTCCTAGTGCTTTTTCGTTAATTTTTTGTTATGAATATATATGGCTGTTTTGTTCTTTTACATAGAAATGGCAAGTATGAGGGAGAAGCATACCTTATAATTCTAAAGATCAGTGATAACATATCAGTTTAATGTTATATATTCTGTATTGTTCTCATCTCTGCTTACCAGAGAATGAGATCAATTGGAATAAATTGTCTAATGCTTACATAAAGAAGGAGAGGCAAAGATATTGTAATATAAGATAGAAAGAAAAAAAATAAGTATGATATAGAGATACTGGACATGTGAAAGGCATAAGCAGGTGAAGAGGGAAAGCTCAGGTGATGAAAGAAAAAAACTGAAGTATTTAAGGATAAGTAGTTGTGAAGAGGGAAAAGTAAGGTGTGAAAATGAAAAAAAAAAATCTAGAGTTTAATGAAGATGGAAGATAGAAAAAGATTCTACAGAATAATATAGAGAGGGGGGAAATATATATAAAAAGCATATAAAAGAGATTATATCTTGATAATCAATGAATTTGCAAAAGGTGCACAAAATACAAAGAAAGGTTATCTGTTTAATCTAATTAATTCAGAGGGAAACGTAAGATTTATAGTTCACACGCTGATTTTATTCGTCTTACATTACATACAATTTAAGCATCATAAGTGTGGACAAACTTTGGCTACATCGAAATTCTCGCAGATGTGTAATTTTCAAAAATAAATGTATTATCCTATTGATCAAATGGAGCTTGATTGATAACGTTACGATTGCAAGAACCGCCACGTCCTGATATAAAGTAACTGGATCCGTTGCGCGGCAACGCTAGGTGCAAACCATGCAATTCAAGGGTGGACAGTCCAAGTGATTGCACTCGGAGGGGCTTGTTTACGTTCTTCAGACGCCTGACCTAAATGTTTTCATGGCGAAAAATGTAAAAATATTATGTAATCCGTCGTATTTATAAAAAAATATTTACTTTAAAACTTTACTTTGTTGTATTTTACGTAAAGCTTCGGTTTATACACGCGTTCGTATATATAAGACTTTTCTTGCATTCTTATCTTTTTTTTTTTTTTTTTAACTCAACGACATGCATGCAAATTAACCCAATAAACGCCGCAAAGTCGGTACTTTACTTGATACAGTAATAAGTATTCAACTACAGAAATCAACTTATCACAATAAATCAAGGCGAGTGTGAGTACTTACGCGATTCAACACATTAAATTTATGCCCGGACCGTGACGCAAACTTAAAAACATCTCGTTAATTAGCTATATTCCGCACCTTCAGATGTTAGGCGGCGTTATTTAGCGCAGCGAGACCACTGTCTGGGCGGCCAAGACGAGAAAAAAAAATCGAGTAAAAACGAACAAAAATCCCCGGCAGCACGGCGACCCTCTCTATCTGCAGAAAGAGAGAAAAGCAAGCAATAAATCAGTCGCTTCTGTATTCTCTCCATTGTGCCCGTGGCTGATGAGGTGCTGTGTATTCATGGGGTATAGACGACAGTACAAGAAAGGCACTGCAGCGCAAAACTAACGATGATTGCCGGTTTAATTTTGCCAGTTGCGATAAGAGCCCAGGGTTTTAGTTTTACACGGTAGCAAAGGGTTAGAAATGGGGGAAATACTGTTTTACCGTATCGAACGTCGCTTTAATCGCGTCTGGTTATCGCTAGCGATATCATTCAATCGCCTTCCCCCTTCCAATCCCCACACCTTGCACTTTTCGCTTCGAATGCACACAAGAAAGAATTGCGTAACAGGCGTAACTTTATCTTAAAATTGATGGATAAAGCCACTCGTATTGTCGAGATAAAACTAGATAAGTAGGTACAAGGAAAAACGCGACAGCTGCTTACCTTCTTCTCTTGTAATGTCCCAATGCTAATGTTGTAAACTATATTCCTAAAAAAAGGGGAAAAAACGTTTCATTTAATAAAAAGCCATTTTTAACATCCAGATTTTCTTTTTTTAACTTTTGTTAGTTAACAGAAGGAAAAGAGAGATATTACTTTATCACATTTTTTTTTTCAAGTTTACGGAAAACAAAACGAATGGTTTCTCTATCGTAAATGGTATAAAGTCAAAATAAACAAAATATTGTCTAGAAAGCAGAACCGTTTCTAAACCATAAAACCGGTCGAGATATCCAAAAATAGATTTTTTGAAAGTCAAATGTTGATCGACTCCCGATTGCAGTTGATTTATCTTTAAAAGTGTAAAGGGGGGGAAAATATATATATATATATATATCGTAAATGCAAAAGAAGGATGATGCAAGTATAGATAGGCTTACAGATACGTTTAAAAGCTTACGCACAAAGTTATTTTCTTTTTGCATTTTTTACCGTGGCGCAGACCCTTACAAAGTTTTAAAAAAAATTCCATTTTTTGTTACGATAAATTTTACACGATTTAAGCTTATATTTATTCACGCGAGAAGGGAAAAAAATAAAAGCAAAACTTGTTTAAAAAAAAACATATCTACGGAAACCATACGAGATACAGAAACCTGAACAAAACAATTCGTTTTATCTCCAGCAGGCATATAATTCTCGGAAAAAACCTGGCCGGTAGTTAAATTGGATAATGTTGTAATGGTTTTTAGTGTACTTCTACTTACCTGGCACCGATTAATACGTGATCTCCATCTTGTTCTAGTAATTTGAAGTGATCCACGTGAGTTTGGTTACCGACGAATTTCATTACATCGTCTTCTGCTGCAAGAGTTATATAAACATATATTTACGTTAATACGAAACGTTTAATTATAAATAAACAGAACTGTTAATCTTTACGCATGAATTCACTCTTTTCCGATCGCTTTAAACCGCGAATTTACACTCCATAGTTAAGCAAATGGAATGCAGGGTTTTCTGTATGGTGCAATCAGTGCAATAGCCACCACCTGCAGTTACAGAATGGGGAGAAAGAGAGACTCTCCTGGCATTTATCTTCGAATACTTCATATATCAATGGAAAGGGCACACGATTGACAAACTCTGACTTCGATACGATTCACCAGTGAGCAACAGGAATACAAAAATTGTAGAGATCTAATACTAACACACCGTTCTAAAGATGGTGTGTTTGGAATGTCTAATAATGCTGACGAGTAAAAATATTTTTTAATCGTTATTCCACAGCGTTACGACAACCGAATGGTTATCTTTAGAAAAACGTTGCAAGTCAGTGTATGTTAGTAATGCTTGCAGCATTTCATCGAGTGTAGAAATCATTAACATCAGAAATTACTCTTACGAGTTACAACACGTAACAGTTTTTTTTTTTTGTGTTTAAAGATATGGATGATGCTTACGAACTGTCAGGAATTAACAATGTTCTTCTTGGCAGCCATCCATTCACAAGTCATCTGTTTATCTTTTTTTTTTCTTTATATACATAACCCCAATTATAATACCGATATGCGTTTATTAAGCACAAAAATGCTAGTAATTTAGTTAAAAACACTCGTTAAAAATGCATCTTCGATTCCTTCTATAACAAGTGATTAAATTTGAGAAAGAGGTGTAGGAGTGATATCACCGATACAAAGACATTCCCCCCTTAACGCGGAAACGGGATGTGAAGAGAGAGAGAGAAGGGGAAAAAACATCATCCGACCTCGAGCAAGACCAATAATTAACCAAAGATAGCGAAAAAAGTGAACAACCCAAGTGCATCTGTCCCTAGGGCACGCACAGGAGATAAGGAAACGCATTAAGACCTGGCCAAGCACCCCTAGGGATTTGAAGTGGTTAAATATTTCTGAACTTAGTTTGGACGGTCTCAAGAATGAGAAGTACACACACCGCGGTTCGATATCCGATGAGGAGTGATTCACAATAATTACTTTACGCGGTTTTAGGTAGAAAGGGTGTAATGTACGGTCCGTGTCGAATTAAACCAAGTGTACTTTTGCGGTAGGAAAGTTAAGTGGTTTTTGCTTTTACACTCGCTTTTAAAATTTTCTCTTGGAAAGTAAATTCTGATAGCACGTATTGGCCTAATTTTTAGTGATCGCTTTTAGATATAAACTAACGACCGAACACGACCTTTACACAGTGCACCATACCAGAATCACTAGATATCTACAGTCAGAAAGGTTCTAAATTTGTTCTGGTGGGAGATAATTTAATTATAGAATTTTGATGTAGGACTTCGGTCAGAAAGAGTTCTGCCACCTCTTTTTTTCCTTTCTCTCTCTCTCTCTCTCTTCCTTTCAATTAATTCTGTTTAAATAGTCTAGAAAGGTTAACTTAGAATCGGAAAAAAATAAAAAAAGTATCGCTTTTTTTTTCGTCTGGAAAATCTCAAATGCTAATCTGAGAAAAACGAAATTAAAGCGATACGTACTTCCAAAAATTAAATTTTAGAAAAATGGAAAATTCAATTAAGAAATTTTGGGTATTTAAGATTAAAAAAAAACACACAAAAGTGTACAAGTAGCTTATATATTTGAGTAATTAAATTTCGTAATATTATAATGAAAAACTGAAGTGAAATTTTGAAGAATTAAAATATGAGGTTAAAAAGTACAGTACTTGAATATTTAAATTTAACTATTAAAACAAAGAACAATTAAATTAGAAAAATTCAATGATTTAATGAAAAACTAAAAATGAAGAAAAAAAGAGAGAGAAAGTTTAAGAGGTTAACTTTAGAATTGTTATATTTAAACAATAAAAATTTCCCGAATGCAGAATTAACCTGAAGGAGAGAGAGAGAGAGAATGGAGGAGGGGGGAAAAAAAGATAACTTAGGAAAAAAATTAAAAAAAAAAGTCAAATTGTAAAATTCAAGAATGTGCGTGAAAATATTTAAGTGAGATAAATTGAGAAATTCAGGGAATTAAAGGTAGAAAAAACGATAAACTGAACTGGGAGAACTAAAAATGCAATTAAATATAGCAGAGAACATAAAAATGAAATTTAAGTAAAAAAGGTGTGATAAATACTCGGGGAAAACAAAATACAACAATGAAATTTCAGTGGAAATTGCTTTCACTTATAAAAATAGAAGCCATCACAATGACAATCTTCTTGTAATAGCAATCTATTAAAGACACTTCCCTGGATATTTTACGTCACATACTTCAATTAATAAAGGAAAGATCAAAGGCTAGCAATTAACCAAGTTATTAGTCTAATAGGTTCGTCGTTCTATCCACCTGTTGTACATTCATTACTGCCAATAAGAAAAATCCTGTAATTAATACACACTCAGTTATAATAATTACTTCGGGCAACGATTCTAAAAATTATACTCGACTTCAATTAAAATCCGATATTGTAACAGAATACCTCGGAAAAAAATAAACATTTTTTTTTTTTAATCTTTCTTTCTTCCTTCCCATAACACGAAATTTTGGATCGTAAACACGAGATAATATCAGCCCTTGTGGCCACAACATAAAGTCTCATAAAGTGATTAGGATTTAAAGACCCAGTTCGAGTCTGCTTCGGGGCCTTTATCAGTCACTTTCATTTGTCTTGACAAAGTGCCGAATAAAAACCCAAGTGAAAAAAAATTAATAATAATAATAATAATTTATCGAAACCTTAAAAACTGATATATAAGTTTTCGTTTGTCTTCGACCATTTTTATAAAAAATGAAATTGTTTTTCCTATAGTAATTTTTTTTGTTCGGAACCCTTTGTTGTTTATAATAGAGAGCACCCAGACTCAATTTTCTATGTTTGTTTCCAGGGATCCTATAGAATATATCGCATTTATCGAGAGATGAAAAGGATACAAAAATATCATATTCCATTATAAAAACTCTAAAACCCAGAATGACATTTTCTTTAAAAGAAAAGAACATTTAAAAAAGAAAATAATAAAAATCAGAATGTTTATAGAACCCTGACATTTTTTTTCTTCTTTTTATTTTAAAAAATAAGCAGAAAGAATAGACAACTGATCCTTTTTTGTTTTTGTTTTTCTTTAATAAAAATAATAATAATAAAATTGATGCTGGTAGATAAAGGTTAGAAAAATAACGAAATGGTTCATAACCACATAATTGAAGTGCGTTATTCAATTTGTGGGTTTATGATTTCAGTCGATATAAATGATCATACATCAAAACAGGTTAAGATTAATGGTAACGAAGAGGGAATACTGCAAAGGTTCCACATGTTCCCAAATCACGAAGAGAGCATCTCTTGGGAAAGAATTCACGTAGGATAAGTCGTGTACTCGTGGGTAAAGATTTCAAGAGGATTTTTTTTTTCTGGTTTGGGTACAACTGAAATCCCATTAGGGATTTCGGCGGATCACATGGAGGAGATTTTATGTACTTTATTTTACGAATCTCAGATGAGGTGGATAACTTATGGATTCTATTAATAAAAATCGAAATAACATTTCTGTCTTGTCGAAATTTTATTCTTGTTGGCATATTTTTTTTAAGATATAAAAATACGAAAAAGTTCGCAAACTGAAAATAAAATATCGATCTGATTGATGTTAAGGGAAGTCGCTGGCTATTAAAATACGATTTTCAGCCTATCTTTTTTATTTATCTTTGTATTTAATCGATAATTATTAACAATATCGAACATTCCAATCAGTTAATTTATGTCTCAATGGGTCATTTTTGAGGTTGTATGATAAATTTCGCTGTTTCGTAACTCAGCACTGATTAAAACTTGGAACCCTGTAAATGTGAAAATATTAAAGCCCTTTTGCCTTCAATTTTTTTTAAATAGCCGAATTAATATCGCAAAGTGAACCACTCCCTGACTCTACTTTAAGGTCCATCATCAAAAAGACGGATCTCAATGAATAACGTCCATTCACGTCGCATAATTTTCGCATTAAACCACACTTTTAACCACATGAATCAACAAAATTACAACCGGATTTCGTCGGATGAAGGCTTTTTTTTCGCTATATTGATTTCGTGAAAATTTTACGCCTCCAATCACTGACCTTCATCACAATCATTGCTCCACATTAAAAACTCATCATGGCGATGTTCTAGAGTGATTGATTGACTTACTTCCATGCATCTCCCAGTAAAATCGAGTATTAAAGAATGGAAGGGAAAAAAATTAGATTAAAACCTGCCCGAAGGCGTAAGAATACAAAAGATGGGCGGACGTGTGGAATTGGGACTTATATGCGCTATTAATAAAGCGAAGGACCCATATGCAATAAAACCTGTTAGAAAACAAACGAAGTATACTACATTTATTGAGTTCCAGAGAACAAACTTAATAGATCACCGAAGCCTTGAGGGTTTTATCACCGCTTAAATTTATAAAATCTGTACGATATCGATTTTTCTAGTGCTGGGACTTTTGAGAACAATAATTAATAATGAGATTTAAAGAGAGGAAATCGTGCATTTTCCCTGTTTTATACAAGAAAACTGGATACAAGGACTTTTACAGATCTTTCATTTCCTACTTTTAAAATGAAATTCCTTCTTTTTGGATGAAGAAATATAGTCCCCTAAGAATGACTTTAAACGGAGAAACGATAAATACTGGTAAAACCAAATGGAAAGTAGAGGAGTGATCCTAAAATGGAAACAGTTTCTCCGATAAGAGAAAGTAATCCGAACCTTTAAAAGTCACAAAATTTTCGACCTTTGCTATACTAAGAATATCAACCGAACAACAACCAAAAAGAAAAAGAAAAAAAGATCATATTTTGTTAGAAATAAGGACACTCGCGGGATTAAACATTATACATTTTTGTTATTTATTTTTGATAAGCTTGAAATATCCATTTTTCGAATTTCTCTACAGAATTCCTACTTTTATCGAATAATCGTTTCTTTTTTTGTATCATTTATTTTGCTCAAGATTTCGTTTCGCTCGATTTAACTTCAAAAGAACGATATCTCTAGCTTGTGTTCCTTTAAATTCTATCTTATTTTTTCAATTTAACACTTTGAATTCTTGAGAATATAATATTTTTATCCGGTTTGCCTCAATTTTTAATTTTTTGGGGGGAATTTTTTTGCATGTATGACGTTTTACTTTACTGGTTCCAGTGTTTCTCTTTTTTCATTTTTTGTTATGCTATTCGAAATGTCACTTTTCGCTCTTCCTGAACTCTCCTAAATGTCGCTTCGGAACTTTATTTGCTTCCCTGAATGTCACTTTTGCACTTTGTGCTCCCAAGAACAACTCCACCTCCTCAAGGCTAGTTTCTATCGATTGAAGCACACTACTCTGTAAGAGTTGAAGATCGATTGGATGTGTTTGGGGCCACAGCCAAAATAGTGTAAGGAACAAGAGAATGCCAGTCGTTAGATGTGTAATGTAAAGCTGTTTGCATTTAAAAGATCGGAATCTCATAATTCGTTAGAAATTAGGTTCTGTACTCTGGGATACACAACCTGCCGATTCCGTGCATGTCGACAATTTGTCTCCTTGGGCGGCAATTTGCGAACGATCGGTCAAAACATACA
>WUQG02459253.1:0-12460 GCA_011317285.2 Androctonus mauritanicus
GGTCACACTTCCTAATTAGCTTAATTTTTATTAATTGCTGGGATGATGTCATAATCAGAAGTTATTAATTAATGGCAACAAAAGGATTAATATTAATACAACTTTAGTAATATCATGATATCAGGAATTCTCCGTAATGAACATTTTACTGAAATTGTCCTACATAAAAGAATTCAAAAATATTGACAGATCAGATGATATATTTTGCATATTTATGTATTTTGATGTCTTAATTCAGAATTTGGCCAGTTATCATTGACTGCAATGTGAATTGACTGGCCAAAGTCTGAATTGATAGATTTACATTCATATTTTGGATATTATCAATTTGGCCAATACAGGAAGTGCCCAGCTACTTTACAAATTGGTTGTAACATATACATAGCTATCAGAAACATCCTCTGTAATCCAGTTTCAGCTTTATCCACATCAGTTGCTTACTTGTATTGTAATATGCATTTTTTTTTGTTCTTTACATTCATCAGCACATCCATACCATTTCTTGCTTGTTCATTATCTCTTATCCCAAACCATATTTCCATAATGCCATCCCTTATATTAATGGTACTAAATTCAAACCTTGTTGAAGGCCATTTAATGGACAATGTAAACTGAGAAGGCTGCCACTAAACCTTCTCAAATTTGTTTCATTTCAAGTTGTTTACATTTTACAAAAATAGATATTTTCTAGGAGAACAAAATTTTAAAAAATTTTAAGTATATTCTCTAAATGAAATAAATAAAATAGATAAAGAATAGGTTTATTTAATTTTAATATTCTATTTAATGATGTTTTACTATATTATTATGTTTTTGAATTGCATATAGTAGTTGAAATATATAAAATATATGATTGCTAAAATTATTTTTTCCAATGGAGCAAGCATACTGAAGAATGCTGAGGCGACATGTGACACATGGCCCACATATTTGACATGCCTGTCTTAAACACTCAAATGCATATCCTTTCAAGATGTTGCATACAAACATACACACAATACATCAAACCTATATTTGTACATTTCATTTATAAATTTTTGTTAATTCCCTTTCACTAATCTATTTACATTCCACATATCCAATCTCCAATCATACTTTTGTTTCTGTTCTGGTTATTCTTTATACATGGCTTTTGTTGCTTTGAGTATTGAAATCAATATAAAAAATTTATTATATTGATGGTCAGCCAACAATGATATAGTATGTTGGAGTGGGCTACCCTTTTGACAATCCCAGACAACATTGGCAACACTTCATCAGGATCTCAACTTCTGTTGTTATGGCAAAGTTGAACTACCTACATTCTAGAAATGTTCCTGGAATATAGTGAGATCCATAAGGATGTCAACATATACAGTGAGTCCTCATTTCATGTCATTTCATTATTATGTTGCCAACAAAAATTAAGTTAATTAATTAAAAAATTAAAAATTTTAAGTCAGTGAAATGGACCAAAATTATATTTTCTTATATTTCCCTTCATAGTAGAAATCAAATGAGATGGATGCCTATAATTATAGAAAATTTTTAAATTTTAATTTAAAATTTTTAAGTTCCAGCTTGATACAGAATGACTTCAGATGTTATGATTAAGAAGTGTGCTGTTATATTGATGTTATTGCTAATTAATAAAACAATGAATCAAATAAGCAATAAACATATAAGTATAAAAATTAAACATTTAAAATTATACTTTTGGTTAAATGTTTTTTCCTATCCTGGATTGGGATGAGTAGAAAATAACTTAGTTTAAAAGCATCATACTTTTTAAAGTAAACAGCAGTTGATTAGTAAATGATATTTTTAACCTGTGATTTTGCAAGACTAATTTATTTGTATAAGTAAAAGTCATAGATATTAATTATTGTTGTTTAATTCATTCTTTATAAGTATATCTCAAAATAATATTCCAGTTATTAAGTTTTGACTTAAATTAATAAGATAAAAACTTTCCATAGAAATTTTAAGTAAAATAAAATTAAATGAAACAGATGATAAATAATAATATAAATTTTCTCTAGATTGATTCAGTATTTTCATTAAGAAGACCTTATGATCTAGTTGCCTTGATGCAACAGGAAGAGAGGGCCGTTCTAGTAGAGGAATTAAAGCAACAATTAATGATGCAAAAGGAAGAAATAGATCTTCATGAAGATAAAGAAACCAATTTGGAAGGGAAAATGTATTCTATGGATGAAGATTGTCTTGCTGCTGGAAAACCTTTAACAGATATTGATCTTTATGTCAGCACTATTGTACCATTTGATTATAAGGGATTAAAGTAAGCCTATTTCAAATATATTTCAGAAATGAACTTGACAAAGAAACAATTCCTGAAAAATTTATAAGTTTAACTATAAATTAGAATTAATTTAACCATTTCTAACTTAAATAAAATTAAAGTAAGACTAATAATTGTACATAATCAATTAAGTAAATAAAATTAATTAATTAAATATCAGTACAGGTTTTAAGCAAAAGAATGATTTTTATTACTTGCTAAAGATCTTTCATCTTAAAAAGCTATCTTCAGTAGCTTACAGCTTACAATATACCAAATAGAACAAATCAAATTAATTTAAATACTGAAATATTTAAAATAAAACATTGTATAACTGTCTAACAAAATAAACTAAAATTATCAGTTAAATAATACATAAGAAAAGACTTTATACAAATTTTTATTAAAAATTTAAAACTAATTATTTATAAAGTATCCCGCAGGGCTGGAATGGCCTCCGGGGGTTGTCATTTATCACATGATATTTAGTTCGGTATTACTTTATAATAATAGCTTTGACTAATCTAATTTCTGATACTTATCAACAGATTATATAATTCTAACTCTATTCCAATAAATGTCTGTTATTCTCATAAAACATTTTTGCAAGAGCAGTGTTGAGTCTTGCTTTCTGTATATCATATTTATGTTTTGTGAGCTTGCCTTTCAATGAACGGATCATGCTACCTATGTAAAATTCATGTCAATTTAGATCATTGTTAAATATAGGCATGATATTATACTCTCCTTTGATAGTGCCTTGCCCTCTCCTTTGATGGTATTGGGGGTTTAACATTTTTTAAATTATATATGTGGTATTCATTCTATTAAAAGGTAAATTTAAATTATTTTCATTTAAGGCTTTTTTTAAAGATTGAATAGCATTAGAAAATGATAGAGTATAAAAACATTCTGCCTTGTTATTGTGTAAGATGATTTTGTAGACAATGAGACGTATTTTCTATTGAGTTTAAAATACTTTAAATAAAGGATGGTATATAGCCATGCATAATGGCTTGCTCTTACAATCAAATTGTACTTGTTTTCCCTTGATTGTATATTGCTACAATAAGTCAGCATTCACCTTAAAAAAAATGGAAGGCTGCAATTTTATACTTAATAGGTTTGGAGATCACTTTGATATAAAAAGGGAGACATTATGTTTCCTAAATACATTCATAGATATTGTTGTATCAGAAATTGTAACATTGAGTCTAAGAAATGTACATTGGTATCTGATTGCTGCTCCAATGTTGGATGTAATCTTAATTTTTCATCATTAAATTGTTGAAAAAGAGTGTTGGATACTGTATTCTTATCACAAACAATAAAAATATCGTCTACATATCTTAAAAATAATGTATAGTTAGTTTGTAAAGGAGGATGGATTGTTCTTTGTACCTAATAATTAGCTCTGCCATGACACCAGCTATCGCTCCCCCTATAGTACTCTGACTTGTTGTTTGTAATAATAATTATTATAATTATTACAAACAATAATTTAAAATAAGAATTATAGGCTATGATATGGCATAAATCTCTTAATAGCTGCAGCAGAATTCTCATCTCTTTTGTGTTCCCTAGGAGAAAGCTATATAATAATAAATACATAGGGGTATACTTACAGATGAAATAATCTGCCACTACCATCATATCATTAAGTAGGAAAGAGTAGGATTTAAATTTTTGTAGGAAATCTACCGATGATTGTATTGTATATGGGTAGCCCTTCATTTTATGCAGACACCAGTTTGCAAGTATCTTCTCTAAGGATGTAAGGAGGGAATGCATTTTATCCACCATAGGTGTTGCTGTGATTGAGTGTTTGTGCATTTTTATAGACACACACAAATGAAGACAAGTTGGATTGTGAGGCAAGTTTGTTTTTCATATTTCAGGAATACTTGTTTTCTTCATAATACTACCACCTTTTTTGTACAAGGTTTGTGTAAGATCTGTGGGTAATAATTTAGCATTTGATGTTACTATGTAGTCCTTTAGCATTGAATAGTACATCTGCATAGGTAAAAATACTAGCTTTTTTGTCTTATCTTTGCAGGTGCACACTTGTTATTGTCTTGTATCAACTTCTTGTTGCTTGTACCTTTTTAACCATGCTTTCCATTGTTCATTGGCTTTATCAAAAGAGTTATATTTTGTTAGCTCGCATAATATATTTCCACCTCTCTTCTTTTCTTCTAGATCCAAATGCTTTAATAATGTTTCTATCATAGGAATATCCTTTATAGAGTTGCTATGTTGGAGGATTAACATTATTGAATCTTTTGTAAGTAGTTCTTCAATATACAGAGATATATTTACATTCTCTATGACTATGACTATGCTCTCAAGGGGAGTACTGTATATCTTGTTTTATGTACTTGGTTCTTGAGAATCCATTTAAATTTATTTACAAATACCTTCTTAAATGGTATTTGTATGTGTGAATCTTTAAATTAATTTCTTCAATGGCTGATTGTGGTACATTTTGAGTTTGCAATGTCCAATATATATTTTGGCAGTGCTTAGACAAGCTAAAAATCCTCTTCCTTGTTTTTAGATATTGCATATTTGAGACATCTCTGTTTAACTAGCCTTATAATAGTTTGACTATTAACTCAGATGCCCATTCTGTATATGGTCATGGGATAGACATTATTCATTTGACACTGTTGTAAGAATTCATATATATATTCTAATTTACTTCCTATTTTGATTTAGATAATTTCCTAACAATACCATTTTTGCATGGGCTCAACATAACCAGTAATACACTTCTCAAATACTTTTTGCTTTTTAACAGAATAATTAATTAAATATCAGCACAAGTTTTAAGTGAAAGAATGATTTTTATTACTTGATAAAGATCTTTCAACTTAAAAAAGCCATCTTCAGTAGCTTATAGCTTAAAATTTAACGAATAGAATAAATCAAATTAATTTAAATAGAGGCATATTTAAAGTAGAATATTGTATAACTGTTTAAGCAAAATAAACTAAAATTATCAATTAAATAATAAATAGATATATTAAAAAAAGATTTGATTGTAGAGTAAGCCATTATGCATAGCTATACACTGTCCTTTATTTGTGGTATTTTAAACTCGATAGAAAACATGTCTCATTGTGTACAAAATCGTCTTACACAACAACAAGGTAGAACATTATTACACTCTATATCATTTTCTAATGCCATCCAACTTTTAAAAAAAAGCTTTAAATAAAAAGAATTTAATTTACCTTTTAATAGACTGAATACCACATATAATTTAAAAAGTTTTAAACCTTAAACTCCCAATACCATCGAAGGAGAGGGCAGGGTACTATCAAAGGAATGTATACATCATGCCTATATTTAACAATGATCTAAATTGACACGAATTTTATGTAGGTAGTATGATCCGTTCATTGGAAGTCAAGCTCACAAAACACAAATATGATATACAGAAAGCAAGACTCAATACTGCTCTTGCAAAAATGTTTTATGAGAATAACATAGACATTTATTGAAATAGAGTTAGAATTATATGATCTGTTGATAAAGTATCAGAAATTAGATTAGTCAAAGCTATTATTATAAAGCGATATTGAACTAAATATCATGATCGATGAGAACCTTCAGAGGCCATTCCAACCATGAGGGATACTTTATAAATAATTAGTTTTAAATTTTTAATAATAATTTGTATAAAGTCTTTTCTAATGTATCTATGTATTATATAATTCATAATTTTAGTTTATATTGTTCCACAATTATACAGTGTTCTATTTTAAAGTTTTGTATTTAAATTAATTTGATTTGTTCTTTTCGGTATATTGTAAGCTATAATACTACTAAAGATGGCTTTTCAAGATGAAAGTTCTTTAACAAGTAATAAAAATCATTCTTTCACTTAAAACCTGTGCTGATAATTAATTTTTCTGTTAAGAAGCAAAAATTATTTAAGTACATTAAATATTTATAAATATGAAGAAAATTTGCAAAGAAATTAAACATAAGTAAAGTTGAGAAACCTTTAAACCTTAAACATTTTAAGGTTTCAACTTTGCCTACTCATTTCTTTCATTCATCCATATCATATCTATAAATTACTAGCGATAGTGATCTTTTGCAATAGCAACAAGATGCTAAATGCTCCCAAATGACATATACTGCTTTTTTTTTATTTTTGATTAATCAATTTTTTATTGGTTATGACAAAATATGAAATAACTTCAAAATACAAAATATACACATTACTGCAATATAAATCAAAATTGGCAATTTAAATGTGAAATAATATTTTTTTGAATGTGATTTAAAAAGTTTTAATAAATCTAATTTCCTTAGTATTTTTTATTCCTCTGAAATTTCCTGTAATGACTGTTTTCACTGCTTGTCCCAGGTAGATTGCAATGTTTCCTCTCTTCTAGAAATTTCCATTCCCAGTTTTATTTTGCATATGGCAGGTATTGTGATCACTAATCAGACTTGTTAATTCTTCCAGAAGTTTGGATATACTGTAAAATTTGGTTTAATGAATGCCATATTGTCTGAGGAATTTCTTATTATGACTTTTATTTGTTATATTTGAGAAACTAAAATGTCCACATGTATATGATTTATTTTATATATATCATTTTAGATGTTAATAATTTGCTTACTTCACTTAATTCTACTCTTTATTGTAATTTTGAAACTCTGCAATGTAACAAGGAAAAGTATGTGAAATTTAGCTCAAATATAAGAAAAATAAAATAATAAAAAAATAGAAATTGAATTTATATTTGAAAAATAATAAAAATTCAGTTTATATGAAGACATCTGATACTGAAAGTCGAACATATTGTTTATGGCTCTAATATGTTTTTAAACACTGTCTATATTTATATTTTTTACTAAATCTTTTCATTTTTCTATATATAGTATTATCAAATGTAATTTTAATTAATTAAACTATGATTTGATATTTACATAAATTCTCTTATTTCTTTGTACTATTCTACTACACTGCTCCATTCTAACTATAGAAAAACTACTACATCAGCAGTTTTAGCAGGAAGTAAAGAACTCTTACTTTTGCAAAAATAATAGTTAATTAAAAGTGTTATTATTTTTGCAAAAGTGAAAGTTCTTTACTTCCTGCTAAAAGTGCTGATGTAGTAGTTTTTCTCTTATTTCTGTTTTAAATTAAATTACCTTCCAAAAATTATTGTTTTGCATTTTCCTGTACACATATATAATATACAATTTACATGTAGCATAATATATTTTATACTGTTCTACTATCTACAAAAAAACAATAATAATAATATAACAACAATAATAAATGTAAAAATAATATAATAAACATGGAATCAGGACACTGATCTGAACTTAGAGCAATCAACATTGACTGGCTCCATTTTTGTTATGTCTGTTGCAGTGAGACTCTCTTTGCCTGCTTTGGTTTTACTTTTCTATCTTTTAATTTGCTGTTTGACTAATGCTTAAGTGGAAATTCAAAATAAGAAAAATTTTTCTTCTAAAATTTCTCCTGCACTTGGTAGCAGATATATTTGGTTTAATAAAAATCAAATGGGAAAAATTATGTTAATTTTTTTCTTAAGTTTCATTTCTGAATCTTGAGAGGAAAATTATATATGAGTGAATATTTCATGACATATAATTATGTAGATAATTTATAAAAGATTATATTCTTACCAAAATATAGTAAAGGTTATTTATAGCATAATTTATATTTTTTTAAATGCTACAATAAAAAAATACAATAGCTTAATGCAGTTTACCTCTAGGTTTTCTGTATCTTGAGCCACTCCTAGAACTATTTCAAAATCTATTTAACTTTTTAGTTTTTCAAGTCAAAAGTTAAAAATCTTAATTTTTAAAGGGATTTATAATTGATGAGCCATAATTCACTTGCCATGATTCCAGATTGGAGATAAAATCCCTAGAGTTGAAACTAAGGTGGCACCAATTAATCAGCAGGTAATTGGTAATCAGTCTTTTTGATCATCTGGCCAATTAAACAGTTTTATTAATTGATCAATGCTTGATATATTTGAGCTAATTCATATTTTCCATGAAAATCATTAGATAACTTTGACATATACAAATTTCATAGTTAAATAGAGCATTTAAGTTGATGTATTTAAATATTTAAAAGCCAATTTATTCAGCAAAGATAATGTTTCTAGTGTTTTTTTTCTATTACAGAAATGGATTATCATTTTTAAGCAACAATGGAAAATTTAAGAATTTTATTCTACAAATTCAATCCCTTTAGATTAGCATCAGTAGTATCAAATTCTTGGCCTGACACAACCATTTTCATGGCCTGTATCATATTTATTACAATCTGAAGAAAATATAGAAGACAAAAAAAATTCAGTCTATTTTTATGAAATATCTGAAAATCACTTTAAAATGTTTTAATAAATTGTATTGAAATTCAGTAAAATGTAAAAGTTTTTGTAAATTTTAAACAGAAGTTTTATTGAAAAAACAAATCATTTAAAAATCATTTTATAATTCAAATACCATGGAAATTGTTTAATATAAAACATTCTCATAGTCTTGACCAAAAAGCATGCTTTATCATATATTAAAATACTGTTAACATGAAATGGATAATTCATGAACATCAGTTAAGACAAAAATTATTTTGCCCCAAGAATTAAAATTCGTTTTACACTGACATGCAATTTGAAACTACAGCAATATAGAATTCCCTCTTTAAGTCCTAATTTAGCAGTAACTGAAGGTGTTATTGTATCTTCAAATTTTGAAATTGAAACTACAATTGACAACATATATAATTCTTTTGGGATGTTTTTTCAATCAGTGATATCTTAATTTTAAAAAATGGGGGAAAAAAGGCATAGCAAAATATTGTACATCTTAAGACTAAAACTGAATTTTTTCAGATAAATGAAAATTTTTGAATATAAAAAATGAAATTTATAAAAATTTCAGTATAGTAGATTCTATTCTATCCAGGATGATAAAACTTGAAACATTATAATAAAAAAATGAAATTATTGCAGTGGATATCTATTTAATGTTAGGCAATATGTATTGCTTCTTATACTGTTATTTAGATGAAAAATTATTTGAATGTATTAATAAATTAGAACATTTGTAGAATGTAAACAATTGAAAAAAGTGAAATAGAAAAAATTACCAACCTTTTCAAAAAATTGCCTATTCAGCATTTATTCATGTAGAAAATTAGTGTATATGAATAAATACTGTTTTTAGTAAAATATAATTACTTTCCAAATCGTTTTCTTTGAAATGCCATTTTTATTATTAATGTTACAGCACCTGAATATTGACAATATCAAATCATGATCTATCAGAAGCAGTGATTGAAAATTTACACTTTTACTTGATTATATTATGCTTGTTATCTTTCTTACTGTACAATTATTAAAATTTTCTTACTCTACAAATTTATTAGTGTAGATAAATAAATAATAAATTTTAATCAAATTTATTTTATTTTCAAATTTTATAGTTTTGTAAGAGAAATGTATATAAAAGCAGTTGTTTGTCTATTGATCAGCTAAACTGAATTTAGAGTTTTGAAAAATAAGCATTAATTAAAATGAATTTTAAATACATTATATGTATATATATTAAATATATTTTAGAAGAAGGAAATTTAAAAAGTATGAATTTTCTACATTAAATATAATTATTATCACATGGAATAAACTTTGAGAAAATACTCTTTTCATGTAGGATTTAATACATTCCAAGCAAGAATAGGTTATTTACACTTATAAAAAATTCTGTAATAATTAAAAATTTTAGTATAAACTGAACATTGATTATTTTTTTTAATAATTAAAAATTTATTAAATATAGTATCATAATCATTTTTGCTTCTCTAGGCTATATGATACAAATCATTTTGACTTTTAACAAAAAAGAACAAAAAATGTTTCTTTAATCATAAAATAAATAGACTGATTTTTGTGAAACAATAAAGACTCCAAGAAATGTCATAAAATGCTGACTGACAATGGTGAATTGGAAGTCTGCATAAGTGATCATCAATGTTAATTATATTTTTGAAAACTTTTAGATATTGAAATTTTGTTACTGTGCTTTGACTATAACTAAAAATAGCACTTTTCACAGTTGAGATTACTTTTATTAAGTAGTATCTAACACTTTTGGCAATCTTTTCAAGGAAAACATTAACTAATTACATTCCAAGCAAGAATAGGTTATTTACACATGAAAAATTCTGTAATAAAAATTTTAGTATATCTTTTTGCTGAAGTATTAACTGAAAATTGATTATTGTTTTTTTAATAATTAAAAGTTTATTAAATATAGTATTGCCAAACAAAAACTTTATTCTGTTACATAATAAAATTAATCTCAACTGTGAAGAGTGCTATTTTTAGTTATAGTTTTATGAGTAAAAGGTAAATAGAACAACATGTTTTTGTGTTTTGATTTTTTGCATATTTAGTATTTTAATTTTATAAATTTTTTTTTGTAGTAGAAATTAATATTTATATTAGATAGCTGGCAAGTATCCACTACATGGAATCAAAATCTGCATGCTTTCTTTTTATAAAGTATTCAACTATTCTCAACTGTTCAGCTGTCATGATTAATCACTTACTATATTTCTGAAACACTAAAAAAATTTTTTTTCTGGGATCTAATATACTCTTGCATTAATATGTATTCATTTATAATAATTCAGGAATGAAAATAGGCCAAATATTTGACATGCTTTCTGAAAGTTATATGAAAATCTGAAATAGATCAAAATATAAAATTTTTATAAATAAATTTAATAAATACATTAAAATTTGTTATGCACAGCAATAAGCATAATAGAACTTTAGCTAGACAGAAATGTATTAACATTAATTTGTGATAATTCATATTTACAAATTATTGTAAATAATGGATAACTTAAATGTTAATAATTAAGCTCTTTAACATTCAAATACTTTTTGTAAGAAATTTTTTCAACACACACGGCATCTCCTTGCTTTAAGCACATTAGAAAACTTTCTTACAGTAAAATATTTGACTGGTAAAGAACTCAGTTATTAATATTTGTGTTTGAGCAGTTTTAGGACTATTAGTCTGTGAATAATAAAATGCAGATAATCTGTTCTATAGCTTTGTTTCAAACTTCTGCAAATTCTTATGAAATATATTTGTTTTAAGAACTATCATTACATATTTAAATTACAGAAATATTCTATTTTATATTAACAGAATTTTCTCATTTATTTTAATAGTGGTAACAATTATCTTGGCAATTCAGATCCATCTGATAATCTACTTAAGCCAAACTGTTCAGATATTATTGATCTACATTTCAGTATGCATGCATTTGAACATTTAACGGTAAGTTGTTTTCTAAGTTGAATTGTAAATTTAATTCTTTTAGTTGCAACATATGTAATGATCAGTACTCAGATTGTATTTTACATGCTTAACTTAATCATGCAAAATGCTATCATATTATGTTAAACTGGAACATGCATAATTTCTGTTCTTTACATCTTAACATTATAACTGTAATTTAATAATAATAATTTTATAATAAATTACAATTATAATGATTGACAATCATTGTATTTTACAAATAAATAAATAAAACATTTATAATCTAGTCATTAATCATAAACATATTTAAACAAAATTTATTTCAGTTAAGGAAAACTAAATTACAAATAGCACTTTTTGGACCAAATTGCAAGATTTTTGATTATGAATATATTTTAAAATACTGATCATTGCAAAATATAAAAGATTAAATATAAAATACAAATGTAAATTAAACAATAAAATTAATTGTAAATTAAACAATTCATAAATTGGAATCATTTCCCATTAATTCCAATGTAAATATTTTTTATTGGTTCCTAGATACCAGAAAGTCACTTCTATTTTACCTATTGATACTAAAGTATTTCAAAAACATTGTTATAAATATATTAACAAACTTTGAATATTCAAATTGAATATCTTATTAAATATTTTTCAAAAATATAGCAATTGAAAAAATTAATTGTATGAGGTAAATACCTTTGCTTTGTTCTTGATTAACTGTAAAGAAGAATACCATAGCACTATGAGTAAAGAGAATTTTATTTTGGCATAACGTTTTCGGACATAATGTTTAGTCCCTCTTCAGTGCCAACATCAGCTTACAAT
>WUQG02459264.1:0-12459 GCA_011317285.2 Androctonus mauritanicus
GTTAGCAAAAAAAAAAAAAAAAACAACTAATTTGGGAGTTTCTATACCTATATAACCTGACATGAAAATTTATGAAATATCACTTAATTTCAAGCTTTTTGAAACAGAAAACATAACAGCTTTCCATGAACTAAAGCTGTTATACATTAATTTCAAAATATTTTTTATACCAATTAGGGATTTTTTACATACTTTACGCCCCTTTCCAATCAGGGGAATTACTAAGAGGCGGGGGGCCGGATGGCCGCCTGATAAAGCTTTGGCTCACCATCCTGGTAGATCTGGGTTCAAATTCGAGTCCCACACCTCCAATTTTTCAGGAGGGATCCGGGTCCGGCCCGTTGAACCCCATCTTTCAACAATCCGGTTGACCCTATCATGAGAGTTGGCCAGCCTGTGATGGTCTCTATAAGTAGTCACCGCAAGATATAGAATATTCCTCGTGCGATATAGTGGTTTTACCAAACTAACCTAACCTAACTAAGGGGCGGAGTCAGTTCCAATCACGAGCTGCACCCATATCCGGGGAGGGGACCGGATGGTAAAGGATAGGGATTGCCGGGCCAGGCCGAGCATCCCAAAAAACTTTTCAGGAGGCGTGTCACGCAAAAGAATCCGGATTCGGTCCCGGATCCTCTTGCGTGATACGCTGACACAGTTACCATTTGACCATCCGGCCGCCTCACAACTAGGGAATTAAAAAAATTACAGACAAATCAATCATTCCAAACAATACCTAATGCATACTAGATATGATATCAAATTTATACGCTATATTCTTGTCGTGAAAACTTATGCAACTCTTTTAAAACAATAGAAATACTAAAGGAAGAAATAGTTGATATTTGTAACTCTGTATTTATCTTTTCTGAAGATTTCTTGTTAGATGATTTCACTGCTATCTCATGACATGCCGATTTCTTTGTTAATTTAGTTTTCTGATCTTTAAAGATCTTTTTTCATTTTAAGTTTCATATTCATTTTAGAACAACTACAGTTGATTTTGGAATTCCACGAAAAATGAATTCAATAGAAATTCCCAACGATTTGTTTTTAAAAATGATATTAATCTCTGAAAAATCTACTATGGCGTATTTGCTACTTTTGAATTCTTTAAATATTAGATACTGATCTTTATCATTTAAAATAATTTTACTAGAAAATAACACTAATATTGCTCTTTTGTTAATTGATATTAGTCTCCGAATATCTTTTGAAGAATAGTGTATAATATAAATTAATTAATCGATTTATATTATACATTATCATAGAGATATAATAATAAATTTATAAATTAATTATAATAAATAAAATAGAAATTTATAGACATAATAATTTCATTTATGCTTATATGAAGTAATAATAATAATAAAAAAAACTATGATCATCTGTTTAAAAAATATTAATTTAAATATTAATCAATCTATGCTTGAAATTAATTTCCGCTTTATGCCGAATATTATTGCAATCTTTTATTAATGTTTTGAATTCTTGGAAAATTTTATTTGAAAAGTCACAAAATTCAAAACTGGCATAAAATTTTAAAAATTACTATATACCGATTATTATAATTTATTTTAAAATATTTTTAATCAGAATAATTGTCAATATTCAGCATAATTTTCAGTTTAATCAAATATCATGCAAACAACTGATTCGTAGTTTCGTTTTATTTTGTAGGTGGCGCATAGAGAAAATATGTCGGTAGAAACTATGGAAACGATAGCAATAAATACTAGACGATTTTGATAAAGGCAATACAAACAAGAGTTTATATATCCAATAAGAAGTTTATAATAATGGAGTCGTGTCCATAAAAAGCTAAAACTGATCATTTTATTAAAGTAAGTACTTTTTATTCCTATTTTGAAAACTGAAATTGACACTTTTAAACTGTCAATATATAAGCATGCACAGCAATCAAAAATTTTATTATATTTAAAAGAATTATTAATTTATACGCATTTGCACTTTTTCAGAAAAAATATACATAAAATGTATCCTGCCAAATTTGTTCTATATTGGATATTTACTGTTGAAATAGTTAAAACATCAAATTTATTCAGTATTCCATTATTTCCTGTCCATAACTGGAATATTAGCAGCAATAATAGTTTAGCAGACGAAGGATATTATATTAGCTTACATTTTGGGAAACCTGAACAAAAGGTATGTTTTTTTTTTTTTTTTAAATAAAAATAAAAGCAAATTTTAAATTAAGCATTTAGATAGCAATGTAATCATCTGTTACATGATGAATCGACACTTTATTTTGTCACTGTACGTGTTTAGTTAGAATATAATTATCAATGACAATATTTTCTTCCACAATAAATAAAAAAACACGTAATAAGGTTCATTTATAGAACAATGATTTGGATAACTTTCAAGAATTCACAGAATATATACTTTTGCAATAGGAAAAATTTCTTATTGCAAAAGTTTGGCAGATAAATCTTTTAAAATACAATTAACTATTCATTACATTAAATTACAATTTTAATTATTGACATAATTATTTGAGTTTTAACATTGTAGTTTCAGTTAACATAGTCTTTCCAGTTTCTATTTTTGCTTACTGCTAAAAATATTGTTACAAAAATATGCTGATTTAAAGATCAATAATGAATTAATATTAAAAAATTAGTGAAGATTGAATTAAACAGTTGTGTACATTTAAAAATAAACTTAGTAAAAAATAAAATTATACACTATAACAAAGTAATAATATATCATAACTAGAACTTTTTAACTTATTTTGTAATATATACAAATTGTCAGTTTATATTAGAAACATGATTATTTTGACTGTGTTCCTAAAAATAAAAAAAAAATATCTCTCTTACTCTTTATAATCAAATATTAACATGCTAATATTTGATTGTAAAGTAATGTATATTTTAGAACTTTGAACTTAATTGAACTATTTTAACAAATATTACACATATAAACATCCATTTATTTATCTTTTGTATTTATTTTTTACATCAATATCAAAAATTATAATTCATTACTTTTGTGATTAATCTATAAGAACATTTTTTGATTTAATAAC
This sequence comes from Androctonus mauritanicus, assembly GCA_011317285.2. NCBI lineage: Eukaryota > Metazoa > Arthropoda > Arachnida > Scorpiones > Buthidae > Androctonus > Androctonus mauritanicus. The sequence continues at coordinate 3,056 of WUQG02459264.1, forward strand.
TTTTTATGAAAAAAGTTAATGGAGATTAAATAATTGGCATATTTTCATTATATCAATGGCTAAATCATAGGGTAGATTGCAAATGAATAGATTAAAAGTATCATATATATCTTTTTAATATATAAAATATAATGTGACTAAGCATCTACATGGAATATTATTGATACTGACATAATTAAATGGATTGTATTCAAATAATAGCAACTTAACTGTTATTAAACCAAAATTATTCTTAAGCAGGGTTGTAACATACTGAAAGTTTAGATATGCTGTTTATTAAAATGATTTTTCTCTCTTAATGTAATAATTAGACTTTTTAAAGAGTTTTGGATTGTATGATCCAAGAGCCCTAAAATATTAAATGATAAATTTTCTATTTGCAAAGTTAATCTAATGTTTTTTAGTAATATTTTGTATTATAAATTTATAAAGTACATAAGAATAGTCACAAATGTGTGATGAATTCATTTCAAATATTTATTTGAAAAATGTTAGATGATTTCTTACTTCTGATGATAATATTAATGTTTTTAATTTTATAAATTAAAACTGAATTTATGTTTATATAAACAAGAACTACATAATGTTTCGAAATACATTTTTTAGCATCATAAACTATTATAGAACTTTTTAACTTCTTAACTTTGCAATTAATATTCATTTAAATAAATTTCAGAAATTTCAAATTTAAATTTTATAAATTCTTTTACTTTTTATTGAGATATGTTGATAATATTTATTCAAGTGTTGTCCTTACAATTATAGTTAGATAATATTTGAATATCAGATAATGTAAATTAATCATTTAAATTTAACCTAATGTAAATTTTAACTATCATATTTGTTAGAATTGAAATTTTAACTTAAAAATATCAACTACAATACGTTTTGTAAAATCTTATGTTTGAAAGAGAGATTAATTTTCAAAAGTATTGAAAAATTTAAGAAAATACTTACAAATTCTGTAAAGTACAATTCTAAGGATAAATAAAAAGATATAAATACAAATATCTTGCCTTGATTATGATTCTTGTTTAAAATAATGCAATATATATTTTCAGAATTCTTATTAATATGATGATTATATTTATTTTAAAATATTTTTTCAGTTGAATGTCCTAATAGATACTGGTAGTAGTAATTTAGCCATTGCAGCTGTTTCAGATGTGCACATAGACAAATATTTTCACTATAATAAGTAAGTAATTAAGTTATTTTTAAAATGTTATTTTTGTTACAGATAACAATAATAAATTTTATATATATGAATGATAAAATTTATAAATTTTTATTTATATATTTAAAATTTTAAAAATATTGGTAATACATGATAAAGTTTTTATACAGTTTCTCAAATTATATAATCTGTTCCTAATAGCTTCTTTGATGATTGATTTTTAATTAAATGATAAAAGATTGTCACCATTTCTTTCTTGAGCATTATCTCCTTCTGGCATAATAAACTTGGCATTGAAATAATTCATTGTAATTGTTATTACAAGCTTTAGTTGTTAAAATATCATTAGGTTATTCTTGATAGGTATTGCTGATTATCTAATTCCAAGACTTAATCATATTCTATAATAATCAAAAATAAATTGTTCAAGAAGGAATTTTGATGATTTTATACTTGCTTTTAGTTTGCCACTGAAGTGACTTTATACAGGTATTGTTAATTTTAAATCAGTTTATTATTTTTCATAAATGATTAATCTTATTACTGATAGTTTCATTTTTCTTGGATCCATATATTTTCATCATCATATCGATTTCTTCATATTTATAGATGACCACTTCACAATAACATGGAAATGATGAATATAACTTACCTTGAATCATTTTATGATATTAAAAAATTTATGGATTAAATAATCCATCTGTTGTGGATTGGAAATAATAATTTTAAGATTAATAATAGTTTTTTTTTGTGCTAATTCATGTTCTTTATAAAATTCAAATAATGAATGGCCATTTTATTTAATTCTATATAAAATGTATTCCATATAATATATTAAATTCTAGTAGATATATTACATGCCTATGCAAGTATTTATTTTGAAACTATATATCTTAATTTTTATCAAATTGAACTGATAAAAATAATAAATATTTTATGTTTATTCTTTCCAATAATAATATTTCAAGATTTTTTATTTAATTAATTTTTCAATAACTTTTAATTCTATCTAAAGAAAACAACAATTTTATTCTGTCATTAAAAATTAATAATTTTATGTTCTTATTTTTAAAATTATTGCTTCATTTATTTAGAAATTTTCAAAAACAATTAATGGGAAATTACATACATTATGTAATAGCATAATGTATATAATTTATATTAATAGCATACACACATTATATAGCAATAATTCTGAAAATAAAACTAAAACCTAAGAGTTTGTGCTGTTTGGATTATCGGATTATTTGATTACGCGATTAATCCCCTATGTAGTTGTTTATGATTAAGTTAAACTAAAACCTAAGTCAATAAACATAAGCAGAAACAAAATATAAACAAAGATGATATTTAAAAGTCTGAAAAAGTTCAGCTGATTTTCTCAAATCATTCAAATCAACAAATCTTACATTTTTTTTTAGTCTACTTTCTGAAGAAAAAAGGATACTAACAGAGAGGATTGTGATCTTGTACGTTAGTGTCCTCCTACTAATAACTTTGAACTGATTAGTATAATTTCACAAAATTTAGGTGAGATTCTACCTTAAAGATCATCTTGACATTATAACAGCAACCATTTAAAAATGGCACATTCAGACATCTGAGAAATTTTCTTAATATAACCTAAGTTAAATTTCACAAAAACTGTTATATCAAACAACAATTTTTTTTTGTTATGTATATGTATGTATATAGATATATAAATAACAATATTTTTTTTTGGCCAGTATGAGGCACTATGTGTATCAGTTAATATAAATGTTAATAACATAGCTATATACTATATTCACTTATACACTAAAACTCAATTATAAGAGAGCACAGATTATTAGTTATATATATTGATCATAAAAGAAATTTCAAAACTTATTTCATTCATTTATTACAGAAAATTTTCAATAATTTGGTTTTTTCAATTCCAAAACACAATTTCAGGATTTTTGCAAAATTATAAAAGATATTAATATCTATATAAAATATTAAATTAAATATAATTATAATAAAATAGATTTTAAATTTGAATTAATATAAATTTTTCTTTTCAGATCAAAAACATTTCAAACAGAAAAACAAAAATTAATTGTGAATTATACATTAGGAAGTTGGCAAGGCTTTCTTGCTACTGAATTAATATTAATTCCAAGCAAGCCTCCAGTGGTTGTGAAAGCAAATATAGCATGCATAGAATCACAAGAAAATTTTTTTCCAAATTCTTCTGTTTGGCAAGGAATATTAGGAATGGCTTATGCAAAAATAGCAAAGGTACATATTTAATAATCTTAGTTTATAATTTAATATTTTAAATTAGGGAGCAAATAACTAATTCTAAGTATTTTGTTTTATAGCCCAGTTCTCTTGTGCCTTTTTTTGATTCATTAGTTAAATCTAATGAAATAAATAATAAATTCTCTCTCTCCATGTGTGGTCCATTTGCAACAATTCTTGGATCAAATGGTGAATTAGTAAGTATTTTATTATAGGATCATTTATTCAACTGTTCTATTGTTGATATAAAAATAAAATACAGTAGAAACCACTTATTGTATCAAGATTTATGATCCTGAACCATGTATATTAAAATGCATTATGAAATTTCCACTTATAGTAGTCAGAATTTTGATTATTTTCATCAGAATCTATACACCACTATAAAATATTTAAACTAAAAAAAATATCACAGATAATACTAAAATATTACGTAAATCTATTAAAATAAACAATATTATTTGTTAATTGTTCATTTATTGTTTTGTTTTCATTGAAATTTAGACAAAAAATGAAAATCTGAAGATAAACATTTGTTCTCCATTTAAAATAATGTAGATTCACCTTAAGTGGAAAAATCTGATTTGTATATATTTTAATTAATAAATATTAGATTGATATAAGATTTTGATTTAATAAATTCATATAGACAAATAGACTGCTTTGCTTTTTCAAAATTTGCAGTGTCTTTAGGTGGTTTCACTGCATGTCTTGCCCTTATGAATGGCACAGCTTTATTGTTGCCAGATCTGATGATTTTTTAAGATTTTTTTTTTATGACGAAATGTATAGTTTAAAATTACTGATATAGAATTTAGCAGCTTTAAACTTCATTTGAAAAAAATTAAAAATTATTTTTGATATAATAATTTTTTTATCATTGCTCTAATACTTCATGATTTTGAGCTTTGGTTACAGCTGTATCCATACCTGTAAACTGGAATTGGCAACATTAACTATAAGTGTAAATCATTTCACTTCACTTTTTTACTTAATTGATTACATAATATAAAGTTCAACAAGTTTTTCATTGATTTGTTATAGAGCCTTTACATTATTATTACTAGCATTATCTTTTAATCTAATTTTTCATTTTTTTCCCCCCATTTTATATAACTCTGTATTTATCATTTTATCTGTATCCATAACTTTTTTAGGAGTCCCAACAAAACATTGAATCGAGGTTATGCTGTTTATAATAGCTTAAGTATAGTATGTACTATATAATAAAAAAAAATCAAAAATTATACTTTTTTGACAAGCACCACGTAATATCATCTTATCAAAATAGATCAGTCCCAAAGTGAATCTAATAAGTGGCTTCTATTATATTATAGAATTTAGGAAAAAAATACATATTTTAAATTGATTTTATTTTAATATTTTTATAATCTTTAAGAATTATGTGAGAAATAGTAGTAGTAATGAAAATTTCATTTTGTAAATTAATATAAAAATAAGGAAATTATGTAAAGACTATCAACTAATAGAAAAATAACAAAACTTAATAAATGATTGACTGTATATTTATTGTTTCTCTTGATTTTATTCTTTCAACATATAACCATCACAACTTCTGCAGAATTATGTTGTTTATAAAGAATAAAATTACCATTCTCAACTGTTAAAAATTTACACATATCAATTAATATGATTAACTTTAATTCTTTGTAATTCATTAAGAATATAAGTAAAATTTTATCCTTTAAAATATCTTTTTGATTAAGCCCAAGTCTGTGTTTTACTGAAAACATGTTCAAAATATTTATTAATGTTGATTATCATTTATATTTTTACAGTTTTGAATTGAATAAAGAAAAAAAATATCAATGTATTAAATAATTTTCATTATAATAAACACCAGCATTTTTATAGATAACGTTTTACTATTATATTTTAATCATGTTTATATTAGACAATCAATGAATAAGATTACAATAATAGATAATGGTTGAATTGTAATGTACTAAATAATTTCATTTATTAATAAGATTGTAGATATTCTATCATGTTTAAACAAACAAAAAAACAAATCGGTTCAGTACTAGACAGAAAAACTCTTATTAAATTAAAAGAACAATTTTGACTATTACCAAATCTCCTACTTCAGCTTATATGTTAAAGTTACAAGTAATTATTATATAGTTATTAGTAGCAACCTTCGTACCATTTTTTCATATCAGCATAAAATATGTTTGTTGGCTTCCATTGCTAACAATATATGTGGCTAAATCGTATCACACTTGTTGTCGTGCTATCTGTTTTCTTGCTTGGTAGTTAATTTTTTTTAATTTAAATGTCTATTTAATCTAGTTTTGTTTTTCAGATAGCCTGTCTTGTAGATTTAACTTGGTATCTCATATATGATACTCATCCTTATTAATATCACCAAATACCTACATATAATTGTAAAACTGTAATATAGGTATTTAGTAGTCCCTGGATCGAATAAAGATCCAGGGACTACCAAATGGCATGCTTACCTTTATCATTCTTAAATTTGTTAATGATGATAGGACCTTTTTGATGTATGCTGCTTTTTTTTCCTTTGCTTATTGATCATTTTTCATTATATTCTTTGGATTTTATGTTTAGCATATTTGTTTTAATATTTTTAATTATTTTTCTTAATGTCTTGAATTTTTCTGAATCTATAGAATGTGTGTCTTTGTGAGTTCTATTTGTTATTTTTTTGAATAATATTGCAAATACAAGCAATGCTGAAGATGGTGTATATCAAAAACATTGTTTTATATTTTAATAATTAAAATAATTTTTTATATTTTATTTACTGTTATATAATGTTGGATTTAATAGTTATAAAATAATTACTTGAATATTGATTATATTTAAATATTACGAATGTCACATCTTCATAAGTATAAATATAAGTAACATCTACCTTTTTGGGAAAATCCAAAATAAAATTCAAAACAAGCACTGAAACAGTAGGAACTTCATTTATTAACAAAAATATGATTCTGAATTACTTCAACCCAAAAGGGGTTGAAAGTAATTCAGAATCAATCAGTAGTAAATCTGCTTAGTTACAAAAAGAATTACATAGAGAACAAGTTTAGAATTTAAAAAAAAATTTTTTTTTAAATTTACAATTCTATGAAGCAACATCATTACTATGGTAACTAGAGAATGTATCAGTTGAACATATGCAACATAAATAAGTTACAAAATTACTAGAATATAGTTATAATAAATTAACATACATTATAATGGAGACATAAAGATATAATGTAAATTTAACACATATATGCAAATATTAAATTAATGGTATACAAATGAATTATTGGAAAAATAAACATATAAAAATAAAAGTGAAAATTCGTTTTAGTGGGGGGCAAAATGAAAAAAAAAGTATAAAAACATATCATAGTAAGTAGTATGATATTTTTTTAATATAATTACAAATTAGTGTCTATTGGTATGGTTAAAGAGAGAGCATGGCACTAGTAGTGCTTTTGAAATAATCATTGATTGCATTATTAACAAAGCTTTTTGCACATTTTATAATCAAACTTTTCTGGCAATCTAATTTCTTCACTATGTTGGATGTCTGCAATTAACTTTTGCTTCATTCCAGTGAATATCTAATGTCGATTCAAAAAATCTTTTGGCCAGAGCTGTATTAAGATTTGTTTTAGCTATGTTTCTTTTATATTTGCCTAACCTAACATCTATGGATCTCAGCATGCTACCTATATACTTTTCAAACCTACTATAATCTGCTTTTTTACACTTATTATGTAACTGCTTTTATGTAATTTTATGTGTTTTTGTGTGTTATGTAACTTATTATGTAATCTGCTTTTTTAACACTTATTATGTAAGAGATCTGGTTCAATTCCAGATGATTTAAAACTTGAAGCCCTTGTTGAATTCTGGATTATTTTGTAATCTTGAGATCCTGGGATCAATCCAGACAACTATATCATCTTAAAGGATTCAGTATTCCATTGTCTATTATTACTACTAAGGGTCATTTTCAACAAACCATAACCCCATTGTAAGTAGAGGACAACCTGTATTAATTACGCTACTTCGTTAGCCAAATTATTCGTATTAATCTATTTTGATTAATATAAAGGATTTGGTTATTATACATAATTAAAATCATATTTTCAATAAATGAGCTACATAGTTAGAAAAGAGAAAATACTCAAAAATAGTTTATGTATTTCTCTAATTGAGAACATATTTCATAAATTTATTCATAACTTAAAATTTATTTTTACAGTGAATCCAGAGATACCAAACAGACTATATATATAATTTTATTGTGTAATGGGTTCTTAACTGAATAATTAGACATTTCTTATTTCATATGTTTGAATTTAAATTTCTGATTATAATGCAATGATCTTTTCTTGAAATATTAGACAGCAGTAATTATGTAGTGACTTGAGGAACACTATATATATGATACAAATTATACAGGTTTGTTAATTAACTTATTAAGGTATTGACTAATAAGGGATAAAATAATCAAATTTAAATTTTATCATAATTAAAAACTTTTTTTATATACCCGGTATATTAATATAATTTAAAATATATTTTTATTTTATAATTATCCATTAATAATTAGATTAGAACCAACAATAAATTTAATTTTACTATATGCTTTTATATAAAATTTTTTTAAACTTATAGATATTAGGTGGAATAAATGAAGAATTGTATTCTGGAAACATTCAGTATACACCTGTTTATGAAGAATGGTATTATGAAGTTGTATTGATGGATATAAAAATTGGAAATGCTAGTTGGCCTTATGAGTGTTCTCAGGTAAAATAATAATATAGGATTACAAAGTATTATAAGATATATATGTATATAATTTTTAACAAACTTAAGAAATATCTATTAAGTAAATAGGTTTATTATATTATTTTTTAATAATTAAAAATATACAATAATTAAAAAAGCAATGAAGAGAAAAGATAGAAACCTATAATTTTTTATAGCATAAAGATAAAATCATTGTAAAAGTTTCTATTAGAAGTTTAGAAAAAGCTTTACCATGAAAGCTGAATTAAATTTGCATAAAAAGCAATTTTTGTAATAGATAATTAAAATTATTATTTCAATAAGAACATTTTAGGATTTCTTCATATTATCACTTATCTATTAATTCAGTTTTTGGCTCTGTGCAATTTTATTGTATGTTGTCTGTTTTCAATATTGTGAAAATAAGTTTTCATATATTTCAAAAACTGTCATTTTCAGTATGAAACTTCTTTCTATAGTTTCTTTTAACTGTTTGCTTTCTCATCAATATTTATAAAGCTTACTATTTCATTAATTCTCAATTTTCAATATTCCTTGCATACAATTATTACTCTGGTAAGAAAAAGCACTAGCAATAAGAATTCCCGTAGAGTTTATATTTCTTAAATTATTTTGTAGTTTTAGTAAAGATTCTGGAAATAAAAAAATTCTCATTTTTGATGCTAAATAAGTTATGTATAAAGTATCTTTTTTTATTTGTTAAAAAAGCAAACCTTCTGAGAGATTCACTTCAGATTTTTGTTACCATTAACAAAAGAAACACTACTTTGTCAATCAATTTAACAAATTTATAACACAAATAATAAAATTTATTTTCCATTTCAGTTATGTCTGACAAAACAGTTCAGTTCATTGATATTTTTTTGTTTAAATGAAAATTAATCAATTATTGAAATTCATTAATATTAAAATTTATATCTTATATGAACAATTATATCCTATTTTTATTGTAAGATATAGAGAACCAATTCTATTGAATATTATATCTGCAGATTCAACCACCAGTGGATCAAAAATATTCAGGAAAAATTTTCAGAAACTTCTAAAAACCAAGACTTTTTTGTCATTATTCTGTAAGCAATATACAGCTAGTTCTCGACTTACGACCTATGCGACTTACGACCATTCGACTTTACGACCACAATCGTAAAGTCGA
>WUQG02459275.1:0-33818 GCA_011317285.2 Androctonus mauritanicus
ATTTCGCGTAAAAATTTCTAGTGCCACTTTATTAATTCATTTTTTATTATTGTTCAATTAAAAAAAATTAATTTTCCCGGGGCCCTAAATTATCGGGGGCCCCAGGCTAGTGCCTAGTTGTGCCTAGTGGGTAATCCACCACTGGAGATATAGTCTGACCTGATTAATAAAGAACAATACTATAAAATTCGAATGTTTTGCTTCGGTTTATGTAATATTGTTTATGGATTAAAAAATCGGAAAAAATAGACTAATTTCTTCATAGAATAACACAACAAATAGTTTCAACAGTAACACACTTAAAATAACTTGTTCAATTCAAATTTTCCTAAGTTATAGCATTCTTATATCTTTTAATGTTGCTTGAAATTATTTCTATTCATAATGTTTGGTTAGTGTGAAATTACTGCATATAACTAGCATAATTTTAACTGAATGATTATTTCAGTTTGTCTTTTACTTTTCAAATAGAATTCAGGAAGTTGGAAATCACAAGACATTTATTCTCTGGAGACCCGATTATCTCTTAATCTCTAAATTCATAAAAGTCATTATTCATATTCCATTACAGATTAATTCCGTTGTTTATAGCATAGATTCAGTATTGTACAGTAACTAAACTGAACGAATAGAAATAATATAAAATAAACTTCCAAGGAATATAAATGAGATAAACAGGTAAATGAATACTGTATATCTATTCTATTCAGATAGGATTAAATTTCTATCAAAACTTTTCCATGGGAGAAAAAAACATTAAATTAATATTATGAAAACAGGAAAATTCTTCGGATTTTTTCGTTTTTAGATTGTTTATAAACGAAAACGAAGGAAAAATTTCTTTTCGCAGTGATTGAACTTAGCATTTTATTATTTGATGCACTCTTAAATGAACGAATGTAGTTTTATCAACTACCTTTTCCCACCCTGAGGATACTAAAAGTATAAATGATTGTTTATACAAATAGCACAGATATTCCATTGACACATGCCCAAAAAGTTTTTCATGAAATCTTTACAAGTTTCGTAAGCTGTTTTCTTCTGCCATTTTGAAAAATTCACAGAATTATTTAACGAATTTTCACCAGTTTAATCAGTATTCTCACTCAATCTTCTAAATTTAATTAAATTTATATATATATATATATAAAATTATCAATAATAAAATAATAATATAAAAAGCAACTTTAGAAACAAATATTTTGATATTTATAATCAGAAAATGATTTTGTTCTTCAAGAAAAGGCCAAGATTTTGCAATTTAGCATAAATTTGTATGCATTATTCATACTGTACTCTGCTGTTTATCTAAATATAATAATGAATATAATAAATAACACAGTTTATATAAAATATTTAAGAATAAATTTTATTATTTATATTAGAAAATTATTTTCTATATGTGATTATTATATTGTGAAAAACAATCAAAAAATTTCATGTATTGTATAATAAATATTAAAAATTTGCGAAATTATTATACGATAAATTAATAAAAATTTCAAAAATAAATTAAATTTTACTCAGCAGATGGAGACTGTAAGAATTAATTTTGGAAAAAACTACTGTATTTCCTTTTTTTTTTTTTTTTTGGAAATTCGGTTCTCCCAAAATCAATTTTTATAGTCTCCATCTGTTGAGTAAAATTTAACCTATTTTCATATTTATTATAAAAATATATTATTATTGTTATTATTATTATATTTTCGTAATAAAATAAAATCCGTTACAAATTTATCGTTTTTACAAAATTTTAAAAATAGATTTCATTATAAAATCTTAAATAAAATTCAATTTTCACAAATTGAATGCATTTTTAAAAAATGCATTATACTAAACGTATTTTTAAACATATTTACATTAAAAACATTTTTTAAAAATTATTAAATATAAATGATGTTTATTATTTTATTTACATATTTTATTAAATAAATATTTGCAGTTTATAATTCAATTGAATAAATAAATTTGATTAAAATAAATTAAAAAAAAGAAAAAAAGCATTTGACTAATTGCAAACAAAATGAAATATTATAAACTCTAAATACTATTTAATTTTTATAACAACAGATGGCGGCACGAAAAATTTCATGTTTTATAATTATGAAATAAACATGTTAAAACACATGATAAACGTGTTAAAACACACACAGTGTGTTTTAACACGTTTAACATGCAGTTTAACAGTGTTTTAACACTTAACATGCAGTTTAACAGAGTGTTTTAACATGTCGTTTAACATGCAGTGTGTTTTAACATGTTAAACATACATGTTAAAACACACTGCATGTTAAACTACATGTTAAAACACACTGCATGTTAAACATACATGTTAAAACACACTGCATGCTAAACTACATGTTAAAACACATGTTAAACATACATGTTAAAACACACTGCATGTTAAAACACATGTTAAAACATACATGTTAAAACACACTGCATGTTAAAACACACTACATGTTAAAACACACTATATGTTAAAACAAACATGTTAAAACAAACTGCTTGTTAAAACACACTATATGTTAAAACACACATGTTAAAACACACTGCATGTTAAAACACACTACATGTTAAAACACACTACATGTTAAAACACACTATATGTTAAAACACACATGTTAAACTACATGTTAAAGCATGTTAAAACACACTACATGTTAAAACACACATGTTAAACTACATGTTAAAGCATGTTAAAACACACTACATGTTAAAACACTACGTTAAAATTTATAAGGACTATCATATTATCATTACTTCAACATGATGCAGAAGGAGCATAAAATTATTCAATACATTATTGATAAGTGCAACAACTGAACATTAAGCTTAGTTAATGACTGTTTTTTTTTGTTTCCTGAAAAAATAATTAAAAGGATTATTAAGAATAAGATATTTCTTAGACACACTGCTATATCTGAATTTTTTTTTTTTTTTAATTCTTTTATAAATATCAAATATTATTATTTTATTGAAATTAATGAGGAATATTAAATTTTAATCTTATGTATAGCATTTATTATTTTTTATGAAATTTTTTTCTTCTTCGCAATATTATTTTTTATTATTCTCAAATGATTAATATAAAAATTAAATTAAAGAAAATTAAATAAGAGATTATTTTTGTGAATTTCTACCAATGTAATAAGCAATTTTCGGCAATTTTAATAATCAAATAAAGCAATTTTCAAATATCATAAATAAATATTTTTTTCTTATATAAAAACTAGGATTTCTAAAGAAATATTGTTATTCTGATCCTCATGAATTCTGTTGCCGTTTTTTAATGTCTAATAATCAGTATAATGTTCAAAATTCCTGAAAGTACATACATCACATCTATATATATATGCCGCATTAGAACAGCAGGAGTCGATATCATAACACAAAAAAGTTTGCAGAATTTCCTCTTTTCTTACAAAATTCGGACGTTTTTATAGATGAGTAGTATCGTTTGTTACGCCATAGTAACCTATACCTATATAAGATATTAGATATTCAATATTTCTTTCTTATACGAAACCAAAGAAACATTTCTTTTCGGAGAATATATATTTCCAATCTTATCGTTATTCATATTTTATTTCTCGACGAAAAGTTATTTTATTAAAAAAATTTTTTTTGGGTAAACTTTCTAAAAGTTTTAAATTCGATACTTTACAAAAATCGTTAACAATGCGAATCAGTTTTGGTAGCTAATAACCCAAAGGTTACGCCCTGGTCTAATCATCTAGTTAACCAGGGCGTAACCTTCTTTTTTCATTTTAGATATAACAGAAAATCCCGAAAGTCTTCAATTTTTGACATCTTGTACTGTTGGGAATAGAGCGTAACAATGCTGGCATCTTTCCTTCCTTTCACAACATTTCCTAACTTTTAAATATATAAATGATGTATAGCAACGATAAAAAATAAAATAAAATAAATTCACAAAAGTTCGGTTTAGATTTATAACTAGAAACTAAACTCCGACTGAAATTTTTAATAAAATTATGTATTGTTGCACATTAATATTATTTTCCATTATTAAAAGTTAAGCTCACTTCTGTACACGTTTCTGTGCATTTTCGTTTAGTTTAAAAAGTATAAACTCTAAAACTCCAGAAAAACTAAATTACTGTAGTTTTCTACCTAAAATTATATGTTTACAACAAGTTATTTTTATATTATAGCATCATTTATGGTTATTTATTTCGAATGAAAGAGTAATTAGGTTTTATTCAAGAAACTTTTGCGAATTTTTCGTTTATTCTCTGGAGTTTGTTTGCTCTTCTAAGATCTATTGCACAGCTTCTTTTCTTCATGTAAATATGTAAATTAATCATTCAATCAGCAGATGAACTTTCTTCCTTTCTCAGTGGGGCGTTATGTGCTAACTAATACCCTCTTTAATTTTATTCTTGGCACTTGGTTAACTTAAATATACCCAGGAGTTTCGAACAAACTTTATACTGAATTTTTTTAAGAGAAGAAAAATGAGTAAAAAATAATTTATCCGAAATTAAAAAGTATCTTATGCTATATTTTTTCGGGCATGAAATATATCGATAATATATTTCATGATGGAAAAAATATATAATTTTATTAAATATTAGAAAAATTTTAATAATAAGATCACTCAAATGTATTGTAAATATCCTTCGACTTTTTAAAATATTGGTTAAATGAATATTTGGACTGAACTTATAAAAATTTCAAATATTTTATCTGATTGATCCTCGTCGAATGGATACGACAATTAGGAAATTTGAAACTGTTTTAAAACAATTTATTATAGTTTAAAACTTTAATCGATCGCTCTGGATACATGTATACAAATCCTTTGATGATATATTTTATAAAATTATGATATTCTCGCGTATTTTATCATGTAAACCGCAAGAAAATCCCATGCTAAACCCACGATTAGCAAGATTACTCGTTTAAAATTACATCACGTTTTTCAAATTTATAATTAGACTTCCCAAAACATATTAAATCTATGTTAATTTTTTTCTCCCAAATTTCAGGATACTATTATTCTTGATATTAATTGCAAAATATACATAATTTTAATTATTAAAATCTGTACAGTATACATAATGTATAATCTGAATAAAATATTTTAAATTTTAATTTCAATGATTTTTAAAAAGAATTTTTTTTTTTTTTTTTTTGCGATTTGCAATTTAAAAACTGGAACTCTTGTTATTCTAAACATAAATGCAGAAAGTAAATTTGATTCCGAACAAAAATGTTCAACGATTTATTGATTCTAATAAAATACTTATGCAAACTAAAATTGCTGAAAACACTTTGAAATATGAAACAATAACCGAAAGTACTAAAAAAAAAAGAAGACATAATTTAGTTTTTGTAAGTACAGATACAAGTTTAAATTGTTCAGAAAAGTCGCTGTATAGTTTAATTAGTTCTTATTCTTTCTAAAAATAGTCTTTGTTTTTTATTATAAAGTTTTTTAGTAAAAAAAATCTACTACAAAAGATACTGTATACGGTTTGCTTAATAAGTTAAGAACAGAACACGCGTTTAAATTAATCAGTTTGAACTTTCATTTTCTTTGTTTACCTTCTTTTAGCTTTAACTGAAATCTATACTATCAGATCGTCTTTCCTATACTATCAGAGAGAGAGAGAACTGCTGATGAACCTCATTCTGCTATTGTTCGTGTCTGTCGCTATCAAAATTGGACATGTCTGAAGATGTTTTCAGACAGTTATCGATGAAACAATTTTACCTTTTCTGATAAGAATAGCTTACATCACTACATGCTAGTCGAATCAACATAGAAACTTTTTTTTATGAACGATGATAAAGCTATATATTACGTTATTTCCGTAGATCGGTAAGAATATTTTCACTTACTTGAATGTAACACAAAAATTGATATAAATCTTCCCAATTCCTCAAACTGTTTAACAAGTAGACAATGCATTATTAACGCCTCTTTTTCTTTCAACGTAGCTATTGTTTGGATTAGATATTAATAAATCTAGATCGTTCGTGATGATAAATCGCCGATGCACATGGCACAACTAATAAATAATTGGATCTCTCTGTATCAGAAGTAGTCAATCTTTATCTGTGAACTGTCACAAATAGAATTTCTGAAACTTATTGTAGTATATTTTCTCATTTATTATTCGCTAAGTTATACTCGTAATAGTTATAAAAGTTTTGTCTCCAGTTTATTATTTCAGATACAGTTTATTTATTTTCCTTTTTTTATTTTTTTAATTAATAAGATATTTTCTCCCGAACAATCTGTTAGTACTGTTAAGGATGATTAACTTCTAAATTGAAATGCTAAAATTAAATTAAATGATGGAGCATTCAATATATGAGAATCATCTTTTATTTAATAAAATGCGACCAAGCAGATAATTTTGGGTAGTCCGGTACTTCTTGAAGTATAAAAAAGTGGAAATTATTCAGTAAAAACTTTTTATAATGTTTTGCAATTATATTAGAAGACCATTTATCTGATATTCTTCAGTTAGCCACGACTTTCTGCATCAATATTTCTTAGCTGCCAATTTTTTATTATATTAAGGAGTTTATTGGTAAAGAAACTTGAGTAAAGAATAACAATAAACGATTTATTGTAATTTTAGAACTTTCCAAAACAATTTAATTGTAATTGGGAGTTGATAAGATGTGGACAAATAATTACAATACAGCGAACAGAATTAGATTACAAACTGTAACATGGCCTTTTATAGTCTTTGTTACTAAATTTCGAGTCTAATAAAACCTTTGCAATTTATAAAGTAAATATTTTACAATAGACAGTGTTTAAATATTTAAAATTTCCTCGTTAAAAAAAAAAGAACAGAAAATAAATTACGCAAATTTTTTGTTAATTTTAGAAAATTATCCGAAAATTTCTATGTTTTTACTAACTGAAAATCAAACCGCACTTCTGGTACAAATAAAAAAATTTTCTATAAAATAAACAAGTAAAAAAATAGTTCGAAAGATAAAATTAAATTTTGGTTTTATTTCTAGAAATTATTTTTTTCTTCCCGTAAATCGAATTTCATTTTTTATCCAAAATGAAATCGCCATCATAATATAGATAGTTTTGTATTTCATTGCCAAAAGCTATAACTTTGAGGATATTTGAAATTCTGCCTTAAAATGCCTTAAGCTATATTTTATCTTTCCACAAAAAAAAAAATCTTACTCCAGAACAGAATAAATGTAAATATCATCTCAAGTTTTCATATTATACAATAACGTTTTGTTTTATAATATATATATAAAACAATCAAAAATATATCAAAAAAACATTAAAAAAAATAGAGAATTTTTCTATATTTTTAATTTATTTACTCGAAATTTATATTAGCACTAAAAGTTATAGATTATAAGAAAAAATAAACAAATTAACATTTACAAAAAAAAAAAATAATAATAATTATAAAATTGAAAATTCACAATATAAATTTGCTTTGATTCATAGAACAATTTTGATTTATAACTTTAATAATTAAGTGAAAATTCGAACAACAATAAATGATGAGGGAAGAATAATTAATATAGATACTACAATATTTTGTTTATTTTAATAACAATTTAAAATCTTTATAATTTATAATAAAGTTTTTTTGTTTTAAAAATTCAATCTAATCATATTTTAATATTCTGCTCGGAATATTTATTGTAATTTATGACTCCATAACAGATGGTATGTTATAGAATTCGATTAATGGTTCCTACAGACACACTATGATGAAATTACCTAGCAGAAAAATTCATACTGCATCGATCGTGACATAGGATAGAATTGCAGGCGTGAGGATTTGCTATAAGGTATGAGATAATTTGGTGTCTTGCTTGGAAATAAGTATTGCGAACCGCACTGAATCAAATAAAAACAACTCATTCGATCATCAGTTATCATTATGCCAATGATTAATGTAACACCATCAGATATATGACTAGAAAATAAATAAAAAAACGCAGATGATGATAATGATTAAATATAAAATTATGTCGGCTTCAAATCTCACTTATAATTAAAATTTCACAACAAAAATTTGTATAGTATAGTAGATTGGTGGTTCACAGCTAAACGTATGTAATATGCTACCCCTATGCACTCTAAAACAAATAAAATGAGAAATACGTTCGCTTCGACAAATAAAAGAAAGTGTACAAACAAAATAGCAAATAAAGAAATATCTCTTTCCACTGACCATGAACTAATACAGAATAAAATGGAACAACAGATAGGCAGTATAATAAAATTAAACCGTTATATGCCAAGAAAAAAAAAATCATTCTAAAAGTTACAAAACAGACGAGACGTGATCTGCTTGGTTGTCTACCGAATTACTCTGAAATGATTCAATGAAGAACTGTAAAAGAACCACCTTATACCGAATTCATACATAACTATCTCAGTAAAATCTTGCAAGCTGTAACTAAAATAAATATTTTATGCAATTTTAGTAAGACATAAAAAGTACGCATTAAAACATAAACGTAGAACGTGCATATGGTTATTTTCAAAGTAAAGCAAAAATTTCCTACTTCATATCTAAAGCAATTAAACTTTAATAATATTGTAAGATATGGAAACTAAAAGCTCTTTATTCCAAAATAAGCATTTCGTAGAAATGTAAGTAAAAATAGTAGTAGTAGCAGCAAAAGTCACAGATATCAAACAATTACTAGAGCATTACCAATCTTTTCGTAGAACTCAGAAAGTGGAATATTATACAAATGCATCGTATTTTAAAGAAGAAAAAATAAAACAAGAAACGATTTACATAAAACACGAATTCTGCAGACCTTGTAAAAAAATATATATAACCATAGTAAAAAGTTTTGTTCTGACTGTTGACAAATTTAAAATTTTCTGATAACAAAAGAACCAGAGGAATTATTAGTATTACCTTCAACATTATAAATTTTATTTATTTATTATTATAACACAATTTATGCAAACGAAAATGAGACATCACATTAAATCCAAGACAAAAAAATTCATCATTGAAAATTATATATTCAGAATATAATTTAAAAAAAAAAATTATGTTTTGTATCTAAACATAAAATATTATAAATTCTCAGTCATGCAAAGAATAATTTATTACTGAATCTGTAATCGGATCTTGAACTGTTATTAATATTATGAATTTATTTATTTGATATTTTTGGCACGATGAAAGCCAAGTTTAGATAAAAACAATGATAATAATATATAAACAATTACAGCAGCTAATTCATCATATTTATTTTTATATTATATCATACAACAGCATCTATAAATAAAACTTTTGTTTCACAATTGTTTACTTTCAGAAAGAGAAAAATTCCAATCGAAAAAAGGATGACAACAATGTGAATTTCAGAAAATATCTCGTGTATTACAAATATTAAAATGATATACAGTACATAGGATAATATTTACATAGGACATAACTGAAGAACAGAACATATAAATATTTCGATAGTAAAAATATTATATAATTTAATCTGTTTACATATCTTACATGAACATCCGAATTATGAATACTTAACCTTATATGAACATACAAACCATAAAACACATAAAATAATTATTTTGTACACATAGAAGCTATGGAACAAAAATAATGTCATTGTTAAAAGTCTTTATTAATTTTTAAATTATTATTATTATTATTATATGAAAAATAGTAATTTTGAGGTGTAAAAAAGTAAAATAATATTTATCTTATTCGTTTACTACTTTATAGATATTTTTATTCATATTCTCATTGAACGAACTGAAAATTTTACCGAAAACTTATTATGGAAATCAAATTTGCATAAACACAGCAATTTTTTTTTTTTTTATAAATCTACCCTGCTAGTATTTTTATCTCAATTTTCTCTAAATAAAAATTATGTTACCTAGAGCAATTTTAATTTAAAAATCTACAAATTCAACAAAACTAGAATGTTTTTTTTTTTATAATAAATAAATGACAGTAATCAAAATGATGGAATATCGTCTATAAGATATATAGTTTTATTCTTAATCTTTGGAGAGTTTATCTGGCATTATATGTTGTTTCCAAGCTTTTTGATACGATCACAACACACTCATTTTGATCTATCATGAAAAAATTGAGTATATTTTTTGTATAATTAAAACTTAAAGGTTTTTTTTTACAATATTTAATTTCAAACTTATTGTTCTTGTTTATCACCATTACAGTTTAACAGAGACATGTTACAAATTAAACAGAAGTCATTTAATAAGCGGCGAATCAACAAAACAAAAAAAAAACCAAATTTTTACATAAATTCTGAATGATTTTCAAATTAATTCATTAATATAATAGAAAAAATATTATTTACTTTTTTAATTTTTATTTTTTTCTCCTCCAAACTTTCTTATTGTGATATAATTGTAAAGATGAGAGAAAATATTTCTATTGTACTCCTCTACATCAAATAGAACAAACCAAACAATTTAACTTTTCTAATAAAGTTAAACGTAAAAATAAATAAAAATGATAGAAACATTTCGTTTTCTGACAGCATATCATCCGTTATCTTAATTAAAAATGAATATTTATCGCGAATTTCCAATGCAAAAGGAGAACAGGAAAGAAGGAAAAAAAAAAACTTGGAAAATTTCTAGCATATTGTTATGTTAATATCAATCAAGTAACCTTGCGAATATTTTCAATTAAATAAAATTAATTTATACATTTAAATAAATAGACATTCGAGTTTTTATTATTACTTATATGCATTTCGTAAACATTTTCTTCTTGTCCTACTTTTATTCTCTATTCATTATCCTTTCAAAATTTATATTAATGATGTGGATATGATTAAGTATTCAGCAATAACTTCTATTAAAATTTTTTTTTCCTTAGAGAGAATTGCAGTTCATAAGCGATATCAACAAAAAAAATTTTTTTTTTTGTAAAAATAGAATAAAAACAATTACATCCTACAAGTGAAATGTGCACTTGAATTTTTTATTTTTTATTTATTTTTCCATCAATATTAGCAAACTTTATTTTAGGAAAAAAAAAAAAAAAACTTATCTGGCTCGATAAATCAACCAAACGAAATTTGTTTTGTTTAAATTTGATTTATCGGACATCCGAAAGGCGCCAGATTTCGATTCATAAAACTCGATTCTTATTGAATTTTGGTAAAATATCTTTTATTGTTAGCTGAAAATGAAGGAAAAGGTATTTAAGTATTGTACTTATTTGAATAATGTATGAAACTCGATAAACATTCGACTACTCGAGTAAGTAAAACGTTTATAAATACATAAAATAAACGAAACGGAAGAGAATTAATTAATTATTTAAATTCTTTTAATTAAACAATATCATTTTTCATGAATTTTTATATTATTCATATTGTATTATCATTTAAATCAATTCAAGAAAAGAGTGTATGTCGAAGGAAACTTGTAAAAAAAGCTTTTAATAACATTTTTGCAAAATTTTCTCCAATATTAAAACTATTTTCATAACAAATATTGCATAATTAATAAAGCGAAGGTAGGATTGTAAAATATAAATATTTGTCAAAACATTGTTCATAAAAATGTATATAAAGAGTTTTGTTTTCTTCAAACAGATGTTTCGGTATTAAAATATTTTTTTATATATAAAATATTACAAGAATTTTTATCAACTAAAATAATTTTTATATTTTAAATACGATATTTATTTTTGTTATATATATTACTGTATTATATATATATATATATATATTTTTTTTTCGTGAATTTTTTCTAAGAAATGCTAATTAAATGTTTTAAAAACGTTTTAAAACATATATGCCTTAAAAAACTTAAGAGAATTCGTATAGAATATTTTTCAAATATTTTTATTAACTCGATGAAAATAATTAATTAATTCGTGTTTCTAGAGTTAAAATATATTATTAAAAATTCGTTTGAAACATTTAAAAACATTTGCAAAATTCCAATTTCATCGGAATGATGAAATAGAATAAGAATGTATTTTTAATAAAAAAAAAATAAAAATAAAAATAAAAACTAGATAAAAATCAGCAAACGTTTGCAAAAAATTGAGAAAATAAATAACGATTTTCATCCGGATCAATTGATGCAGAAGATATTATTTAGTATGGATGCATTTAAATTAAAATTGCTTATAAACGTTTCTCAATCATTACTGATTTGTCATTACCTTTAAACGAATAAAAAGTTAGAGATTTCCAAGTTTAATAACGAAATTCCCTACGTAATTTTAAAATATTTTATTTTTTTTACTACACTCGAGAATTTAAAATCGGATTCTGTATATCGGATCTTATTTTTAAATCGCGCTATATTGATTAAATTACATAAGGATGTAATTTATTTTCGATTAATTAATAAACTGAAAATTCTTTTTAAAATTTTAAAAATGAGTTTCCTTTCGTGATGCTTATTATCTTTATTTTAATAGAAACAAACGCAATGGTGTAACTTAAATCGCATCAATCCTAACTTACAGACAAACCCACTTTTAAATGGTTTCATTAAAATCCCGATACAGAAACTAACAAGAAATTTTTAAATTTTGATTTCTCAAAATTAAATTTGTAAACTTATTTCGCTAAATATTCTTCCTTATCAGTTGTTTTTATTAATTTTTTTTATTTATTTAATTACTTAATTTCGAATAATAACGCGCACACTTTTCGTGTAATCATTGATGTTTTTATGTGTAATTAATAGTTGGTAGCATAAAACATTCTCTTTCATTCTAGTTAAAGCCGTTGATATGAATTAAATAACATAGATAAAAATGTTAATCTCTAAAAAAATTTATCTTAAAATGCATTAAAGATGATACATTTTTTTTTTTTTTTGTTTTTACTAAAACTCTACTCTTCCTTTAATCTCTGAGCACATTGCCGATTCTTTAATATTTAGAAATTCGTTTAAAATGTTTTTTTTTTTTTTTCTAAATGATAAATTAAATGAGTGACGTGTTTATTTTTAAGTATTATTTTTCCTTATATTCATATTAAATAAAACTACAAATATATATAGAAATTGTTCCCATAATTATGGCTGTTATAAACATTTTTTTTATTATAAATTCTTTTATTTTCACAAACAAACTGTTTAAAAAAATATATAAATTTTCGATAAGATATCGAACTTCTGAACCAACACAAAAGAACGGAATATTACCAAATTCCTGAAGAAAATGGGGTAAAGGAAATTTTCCGGAAATGCATTGAAGGAACATTAATGGTCTTTCATGCCTTCTATTTACGGAAAGATACAAATGTGTCTGCTTCTCTGTACAGTATTCACAAAAAGTTACATCAAATCAAAGTGTAACACTTTGAAAGAAAATCGTATTCGGATATGACTTTATCCAGATGTAGTCAAAAAAATTTTGTAATAAATTTATGAATATAGTTTATCTGTTATATAGTCACATAAGTGTCATATGATAAGATTAAACTAAAAACAATTGCAGATCCATCGCATGTTGCTTACAGACCTATGTTGATTCTGGCAAAATAAATAAATAAATATTCGATTCTGTTTTGAAATACAGTACTTTGACGCTATTTTTTAATATTGAGACTGCAATTCCAACAGAAAATCTTATATATATAACATTTACAAGAAGTTGAAATAAAGATTTGGAAAAGATTAAGTATTGTATTTAATGATTGCCTTTATTACTTTTCGAGTAATTCATGTACACATCTTGTTAAAATTGACTTAAATGTCTTTCAACAAAGATAAATAGTGCTTTCCAAATTTTAATATCATTCTAGATCCGAAAGTAATATCGAGATATTTATATAAAAAAAAAAAAAACATTTGATGAATTTCATAATACAAATCCGATTACTATTAAAATAAATTTAATATTGATATGTGTTTATTTTCCGTAACGTAGACTTCAAAATTATCTTTTTGATTTTGAGGTTATAAATTTTATATTTATTGCATCCATTTCGATTTTTTTGTTTATTTATCATTCAGAAAGATATAACTGATTTTAAAATATTATTTTATAATATATAATACGGCATAAATAGCATAAAAATAATAAAAAAATGCCTTTTTATTTTTTATTTACTACAATCTTAATAAATTAAGATAGAATTCTAAAATTCATAGAATAGAAGATGAAATATTAAAAATTCATAGAATTTTTAATATATACCATGCATTGTTATTACTTAAATTATGCACAGAAAATTCCGAGTTATACTAATATCTAAAGTTAATAACATGTTATATTCATATTATTATGTCCTGAACATTGCAAATGTTCATAATATCTAACAAAATTCAAATTATCATCTTTTTTTTTCTTACCAATTGATGGAAAAATTCGCTCAAAATTTAATTCCACATTTGTTCTCTTGTTTTTAAGGCAAATTCACAGAAAGGATGATTTTAAACAAATTTTTATAACTTTCTTTTAGCATTCAATAGGACACTGTACTTGCATTTATTTCATGTAACGATAATATACCAATATACAAACTGACGTTCGATTGCAGTTTAGATAACGTTGGCTTGATATAATTATTTTGTCATTGATACTTTACTAAGTGAAGACAAAATACAACTTTAGATAATGTACTATAGAATATTTTATATTTAAATAATAGTGATTAGAAAAATTTTTTGCTTTTTTCATTTGTAGTACGTTATATAATAAGGATGGACAAATTTTGTGTCACTACGAGCCACTAAAGAGCCGCAATTTGGCCACTGTGATCATATTATATGATCACGGTGGCCAAATTATATGAACTAACATCATATCAAACAAAGAAGCTTGTTAATATTATATTAACAAGCTTCTTTGTTTGATATAATGTTAGTTCTTTAATAATGAAAAAAAAATGCATTACATCTTCAATAATCTTTCCTTCAAATTTTTGGTGAATAAACAATAATCCAATTATTGCAACAATTTAAAATTCTTAATACTTTCCAATTTTATTTTTACATTAATGCATACTTCTTAAAATCCTTATATAAATTTATTTTGCCACAGGAATTCATGTTACAAAATAAAATGTTTTGGAATAAAGAAACTATAAGCATATTCTATCAATGCTATTGATTATTTATTATTAAAAATGTATAAAATAATAAAATACATTCTAAAATAATAGCATTACATATACGCTCTATATACAGGATTTAATTCAGTGCTTACAATTATTTACTTAGTGGAATAGGAAAGAAATAGTAAATCTTTTCTAACCGAAATATCCAATTTATTTTCTGAATAAAGTATCATTATTGGCGAAGTAAAACGACACAAAAGGAGATGATTTAGTGACTTAATAGATTTAACTACAATTTTTATATGGTAATTTTAAGGGTAGTCTTTAAATGAATATCTGATGAAATAATTATTTAACCTTTCAAGAAATAACTTTTTAGTATCTATGGTATTACTTAATGCAGTGTTTTCCAAACTGTGGGGCATTAGTCTATTGCAAGGGGCGCGCAAAAATTAACAAAAACGTCATTTTTGAGACAAATAAACAAAAAATAAATTCAAATTGGTGTCAAAAAAACCAATCAGCAAAAGGATTATAAATGCATATATCCATATATTCAGAAACTTTCTGCTGTACCTTTTTAAAGACAATATATCGATCTCGTTTAGTGATTGAAAAAGACTGGCGAGTAGCGATATCTTCAATGACACCCGATCTGAAAGAATTTATGATGAAAAACAAATCCACCCATCGCATTAAATATTAAATTATATTAAACATGACTTCTATTTTTCGTTTTTTTGTAAGATTTGTTTAATTGTATTAAAAAATATTACACCATAATAAATATATATTCTTTTATGTATAAGAATTTTATTTATACAAAATATGATATATTGTTTTTAATACTAAACTGTAAGTACAAAATATTTATAAAATTAGACAGCTATAAAAATGAGGGAGTTATTAGTTTTTTTTATAAAAAAGGGGATACTCGCACAGACAATTCATAAACCACTGACTTTAATATCATAATATTTACAATAAATAATTTATTTTTGAATTATTCTTTAAAAATGAATAAGGATAATTATAATACTTTAATTTAAACCATTTTAATTTTAAATCTTACTATAATAATTTCTCAAAAACAATATCTTTTATACTTAATTAGTTTCATGTAGAATAGCATATGAAATGTGGCATATAAATGTTATAAGAGAGAATGAATTATTCTTTTCATAAAATTATATAATTTTAATAATTGAAATTTATTTAGAGTGAAAGAAAATTTTATTAAGTAATAAAAATCTAAGTAGTTGTAATATTAGGAGAGTAAAAAATTAACATAATACTATATCCTGTATTTGTCTACGTTTATTTCAGTTCATCCTAGATACTTCTGAACGTATATCTTTTACATCAACTTTCAATTTTATATTAATTTATTATTATTGTTTATAAATTGAAGTAGTAACAATGAATTGAAGTAGTCCAATAGAAAATATCATCATTCCAGATATAGTCGGCGCGAAGATATTTAGGACCTGGATTCGGAGAAAGTATTAAGTACGTATTATTTTATTTTATTTATTACTTTTTTAAATAATTTATTGCATCTAAATCGTGGGTTCAAGTATTGGGCATCCAGTGCATTCCCAAAATCTGCACGACCCTGTAATGTATCATAAAATAAAAAATTTTATTCGATGATTTTATTTTTATTTGCATTTTAATAATGAATTAATTAATACAGTATTCAGTTCGAATGTTCCTCACTTGTAAAAATGTTTAATAATTTAAGAAAAAATAAATATTTTAATACAGTATATAATTTAATATAAAATATTAGACGTGTTAAATGAAATCATATAATAATAACGTTTGAAAGTAATAAATGAATTGTAAAATCGATAAATATCGATATTAATTTTATACCAGTGACGTAAGTTTGAAATTATATTAATATAACATATTTGATATTTTAAATGCCCGGATTTATATTATTTATACATTCTATTAATAGTAACAAAATTCAAAAATTAAAGTTAAGATAAAATCGACAGAGATGACGCACTTTTTTTTGTTTATTGATAAAATTATGAATAATCATAATCAAAAACTTTTATTATTCAAAATAGCTTACATGGAACCGTATGCTCAAAGTAATGTCAAAAATTAGTTAAGCAAAATGAAAAAAGTAACAAAATAAACAATTTTTAAAAAGTCGAAAAAAACCCCATCTCATCCAACTACATTGGTGAGAAGGTGCAGACCATCTATCGACGTGGGAAATAAGGTTTCTTTATTTACAGATGCCCATCGAATACGAACGCAAAGGAAACTCCTTCAGAGCCATATGGAATGAGGAACAGCTGATCTCAGCTATGCAGTCAGTAAGAGATGGAATATAGGCGTAAATGAAGTGGCCAGGCAGTTTGAAGTTCCTTGTAATACATTAAGCAGGAGGATTAAAACTGGTAACACAGAAGAAAAGTTTAGGACCGTCATCGATATTAGGCCATGAAAATGAAAGGAAAATAACGGACATCAATCAAAAATAGTGCCTGCGCCATCTCACCCAATTAAGTTGTGTGAAATTGAGCCGCCACACGATCCTTACTGATTGAGTGCATGCTGTTAATTTAGGGGTAGAACACTGCTACAGACATTACATTATTCATATATAACAGCTACTTTAAAAGAATCTCTCGTTCTGATCTTATATTTTTACTATAGAAAAACAGTTCTAAATTTTGTAAGAATGCTGAAATATAATATAGATTATTTGATTGATTTAGATAAAGCAAATCAACGTCCACGCTGCTTACACAAATGAATGGCAGTTACTGTATGCTGTAATCATTACCACAATACCATTTTGGATCCAGAATGTGAATATATTTAGCTGTGCCGTCTCTTCCACCACTACCATCTCTCCGACTTTACCCTATAAAAAAAATAAAATATATAAGAAAAAATATAAATGCTATTCTGTAATTAATTTTTACTTGAGTTTTGTGCATTAGATAAATAATTAAATCGTTAAAAATTTTTAAATGTCTATAAAACTATCAATACTTTGAAAATTTTTTTATTTGTGATCTAGTATTTTAATAACTATTTTTTAAATGACTCTTAGAGCTCTGATATGATGTTCTGTTTTATAAATAAAATATGTGATTTTTCTGACAAAATAACTTTTAAAATATATATTTTCTCTGTAGCTTATATTTTATTTGATATTGATATACATAATATATAAGAAAATATATCGTACTATAGATTTATGGGATTCCTTTAAGAAAATTTGCAATTAATTTAATCTGTTTGATTTGTCATTAAGATATTCGATCTTATGTCATTCAATACTTATTTAAATCATACACAAATAATGACAATTCAGACAACATAAAAGTCTTAAATCACAAAACATTCTCATTGAAAATATAAACGTTTTTAAAGCATTTAATGAACAATAATGAGGCAATTTCTAGAATTCTATTTTTTAAGTGGATCACTTATCAATTTAATAATAACCATATTAAATTTAATTTATTAGAAAGACAATCATTCAAAAATAATTCATCTTTCATACAGTTGAATGGAAATTATTCTTAGACATATTTTTATAATAGAAAAAGGCTCTAGGAATAATCTCTCTATATTTTTGCAAGACCTTTAGAAGACAAAACTGAGAAAATTGAGAACAATAACATCTTGTTATCTTTATATTTTAATAAAATAGTATTTTCTTGGTTATATCTAGAATTTTCTCCTGTTTTCTGACAAGAACGTCAATTTTATGATCTGAAAAGAATTTTTATATAGAGAGTATTACGCTAAAATACATTTCATAAATTTAAATAACGAACATTATTATCTATTAATAAAATAAGATTTATTATATCTATATTTCTACAGAAAAATTCTAAATACCAACACTCATGCATTATCCTTTTTATTTTCTTCAGAAAAAACCTAAATTATGTTGCTGAAGAAGATTTGGGTGAAGACCTGAAAACGGTAAAAATTAGTTTTTATTTTTCTATTTATCAGAGTTGTGATTCTGCATTCAGAGCCAATGTAGAATAGATAATATAACTGTATATAATATCTTTCATGTAGACAAATAGTTTTAAATTTATACAATTTTTATTTTTCAAGCTGTCAAATATAATGGTATTATATGGTGACTTCAAAATTAGTTTTCTTAGAATATAATGAAGAGAAATGATTTTTTTTTTTTTTTTAATTTTAATACTTTGTTATCTTTGTATTTGAAATATTTTGCGAATGGCTGACAAATAAACAAATGGAAAAATTAATTTCAAAAGAAAATCTGAACATTGCATATTGTAATAGTGTAAAATATGCTTAAAATCCTTTCAAATGGCCATAATATCATTTAGCTGGGACAAATATTTTCAGAGACATCTATGTATTAATATTTTATATGTGCCATATTGTAACAAGACGACGTTTGGATCATGAAAATTAAAATACACATACTGTACTTCGAATAATGATGAATATTTCTCCATATTTGGTTCTATATATATATAAAATGAATATAGATAGATAAATTTAAAAATAAATAAATAAAAGCAATGAATAAGAAAAGAAACTTTTAAGAACAAGTAATTGCTAATACTATAATAGATAATGTATGTGTACAAATAACGAAGGATTTTATTTTTTGGATGAAAGAAATTATAATTTTGTTTTTATTTTCTACTCGAGTTAACTCTGTTAAGCTTTCAAATGATTCATGTATGTACGAGACATTTCCTTTTCTCAATAAAGATAATTAAGCTTTTCACGTTTCTTAAATCTCTTTAATATCAATTTTCAGCATGATCAATTCAATTAAATCACTAAAAATTTATAATAATCACTATAAAATTTGATATTTCTTGCACATTCAATTCTTCTTTTGGCAATCGTTATGCATGTAGACAAATAATCAAGACAAATTGATAAACAAGATTGTATTTGATAAGAAACATTTGCCGAAAACAAAGAAGATTAGACACATATATAGTCACAATATTTTTTTAATCAATCGTTATCGATATGTCGTGAAAAAATTCTGTTCACACTGATCCACTTCTGTAGATAATCAGAAGAGTCCTTTTCCTTTACACGTCATTAAATTAATCCAATTGATCAACAAACTGCTAATGAATAATTTATGCAGAATCGAATATACAGTATTCTGCAATTACATAAATCTTTCTGCTTTTATCACGTCATTCGATTCTAGCTGCTCAAAATTCATAGCGTAATTCATTTCGAAATTAACCTGAAGCAAAGGAATTTATCCGAATTCTCTTATCTGATTGCGATTGTGTTATTTCTTACAATTAAAAGTATCCAGAAATTTGCATAAGCCAGTAAACGCGTTGTATAAAGTCATTCGTTTCAAACATTCTTATTTTTAAAAATCTCATTTATTAGTTTGATATTATGGGAAAATAATATAGTTTCTTAAACCAACTTCATACGGTTATTTTGATGCCTTAATATATGTTCAGAGATATCATTTATCTTTATAAATGGGCTACAGAAAGTGGTATCAGGACTTTTCAAAGATATCAAAAAAGCAGGCCTTCTTTGTCAAGTCCATCCTGTTGACAGATATTTTCAGCATCTTACAGACGATTCGATAAAGTCGTACGACATATAGAAAAGGATTGAATATTTGTTTTCGATAGTCATGATCGAAAAATTGATGATAGGAAGATGTTGCTATTCTGAATCTATCTTAGTGCTTATACTTTGAGGCTTGGAATAAGTGTTTATATCTTCTATTTTTAGGATAGAGAATCTCATCTTTCCAATACATCTTAAATTTCTTAAGTATAAGAAAAATATTTCACGATATTCTTAGAATACATTTTAGCTTTCGAACTGTATAATTTCCTATTTTAAAATAGAATATATTTCATTATTTTCAATATTTTTACATGAAACAAATTGACTTTTTCTAGCGAAGTATTTAAATACAATGATTTTATATATATATCGTATAAAAATAATAACTTAAGTATATTATCTATAAATCTTGCATGATTTTATAGATAAACCATATGTTATCTTTGTTCTAATCCTTAGCGACATCTAGTAACAATTAAAGCTATAGAATAAAAGAAAAATTTGACCATTTCAGGCCCTATAAAAGAGCTACATAAAGACAAAAGGAATATTATCAGTATCAATATGGAAAGATGTGCCCATATTTATAATGATAATATTCTAGTATAGTAATCATAAATATGTTTTTTTTTAACTTTTAAATGAAATATATATATACTGTACTTGCACACATATATAGCCTATACAGCGGATTCCTGCACAAGGCGGGGATATGTTCCGCATTATACGAGACATGAATTATCAGACGATTTTATGCAAATTTAAACTTGTCTCTGAGTTCTTTATAAGCCTTTACATCTACATCTTTTATAGCCATTAGCTTCACTGTCTAAATGTAAATAATAGGTAAGCGCATGCAAATAAAAAGTTAAAAAGTATTTCAAATGTTAAATTTATTCTACTCCTTATACGGGAGTTTACTGTACAATCTTTTTTTATACATATATAAAGATTTGATTTTCGATTTGTTAAGTTTTTAAATCGTTCGCTTTATCAAATTATTTAAACTCAATTCTGAAATGAAAATTTAATAAAATTTATGTCTATTTTTTGATGTGTGATCGTGATTTTAATCGTTACTATGAATCACACTTAAGAACTTGCTTATTGCGTTGAAACACATGCTGTAAAAGTTGGCAAAGAATTCGAATAAAACATAGCTTATATTGCCAAAATAGTTGATTCCTATAAGCGCTTACTATAAATCTGTAAACTTTTGGTCCTTAGTGATCTTGTGTTGGAAGTCTTCCCAAAAAACAAGTATAACTCTTTTCAACAAATCTAGATTTAACTTTATTTTATTCTTAACAGCAATTTTCCTTAGTCATTCTGTAATAATTATTGTCATATTATTTTGATCATTAATGTCAATAAAATCTAAATTTTCTAGCATTTTTCTGTTATATGTTAGCTTATTAAATATAATTTTGAATCCAAAATAGAACAGATTTGGCACTTTTACAATAAAGTTTCAAAATCTATATTAAACAGCATCTATTATTATTGAAGTAATTTATTAAATAAAACTAGATATTTTTCTGCTCTCGTTGGACATGTTTATGTTCCGACAAAGTAACCATTGAAGTTTGTATGTTTTTTTTTCTTAATTTAAGAACCGAAACAATACTAAAACCGAAAAATTTTTTTATTAAATTTCATCTAAATCAATATTGTAAAAATAACGGTACACTTTCGTTTGAAGTTATACTGACTTTAGACGAATGTAACTACACCTTGGAAAGCTTTAAAAATGAAAAAATAATATGTACGTGAACACATTTTAAGAGTTATCCTAGTAGAAAACTTCTAGAAGGTTAAAAGTACTTTTTCATCACGAAACTTGAGATATGTTTTGAGTAGTACGTCCATCTACCAAAGTGCATCCTGAAGAATATAATAGACTTGACGTAAGGTTGCATAGTAAAGCATACAGCAAGCTATATA
The DNA here is from genome assembly GCA_011317285.2 of Androctonus mauritanicus. Lineage (NCBI taxonomy): Eukaryota > Metazoa > Arthropoda > Arachnida > Scorpiones > Buthidae > Androctonus > Androctonus mauritanicus. The sequence continues at coordinate 22,567 of WUQG02459275.1, forward strand.
ACCAATGATATATTAAAAATGTATCCATATTTTGAAATAATAAAAAAAATTCTGACTGATGTAACAACGACAGTTTTCTCATTTAACGTAAAAATAAATTCGTATTATTTAATAATTCTGTGAGTTTATGCAAAAATTGTCTCGTTCATATTATAAAGTCAAAATTATGTAATAAATCATTGTTTAAGATTTCTCTATTAAATTGAGTTTTTTCTTATTTGAAAATCTGTATTATTCTATCAATTTTTGAATACAGTAATAGCCCGACTCACGAAAATTCGGAGATCGTAACTTCTTATCCTAACCCCTCTCCCACTTGTTTGTTTCATAATTACATAGTGCATATATATGTATGTGCATATTTCATTTGCTGATTTGTTGATTAAGAGTTTTTAATTACAACTACATATTATAAACTTTTATAATTTGTTGTTTTCTTGGTAATAAAGAGCCAGTTAAGAACATAATACATATGTAGGCCTACCTGAAATTAGATTTAGGAATCTGTAGGTACTTCGACTTAAGCTTCCCGGTCCCACCTATTACGTAACATTGGGGTATTACTGTTTTATCAGAATTTATCTGTAACCATAAATTGAAATACTAAAGATTTCGTGCATGAATCGTTAATTTTCATAATTAGGTGACAAGTACGACAAATATTCGAAAAATCAAAACTTCTCTATTTATAATTTTTCACGACTTTAGAATGATTAAATTTTATATTAATAGATATCTACCGATTTTCAATTACATTTTCTATCTAAAGATTTTAATAAACTGTAAGAAACTTTGTAAATTTATGAATGTAAAAAATATACTGAAATTTTCATATTTTAAATCGAAAAAATATATATTTTTATAGAAAATATATTGTATAAATATTTTATTAAATTCCACATGATATGTATACCATTACACGTAAACAATGCATAAATATCATAAAATAATAATACTGTATACTTAGAATACTATATATTATGATCTTTACATTGTATGCATAATAATTTATATATTTTCAATATGCAGTATGTTACTTTCCTGTTCAAAAAATTTAAAAATTTTCTACATATTTTAAACTAGAATTATATATATGTGTGTAATAGTACGAGACACTACTTTCATTACTATTAATTCTGATTAGAAAATCATAAAAATGTCTCATTTTTCAAAGATGTAAAGAGATAACGTGGATAGAATCTGTAAACAGCTTTTATCTATAATATCTTATATTTTATATTCTTAATAAGCTGGGTTACCTACTTTTAAACATTCTACTAGTAGTTGCGATAAGATGACCTAAATTCCATGCTATTTATACAGAATAATTCTCTTAAAATGAAAGTCAAAATTTAAAGATAATTTACAAGAGAAAGAATCATCTACATATAGTAAAGTTAACGAATTAGATTAGTCAACAAATAAGATTAGTATGGAAATTAAACAGAAGAATGTTGCGAGGCGAACCTTTGAGCAATTCTTTTAATAGAAGAAAATTAGAGAAATGCAAATAGTTAATTTTTATTTGTTAATAATAATAAAGTTACTACAATTTTGCTAAGCACATGAGAATGTCTTAATTTAGTATTAATCAATTAAAGTTAAATGCATTCGAAGGAATAATCAGTTGTTAAACTTAAAAGATTACTTATTATATTCCCAAGTTTGAGACTTCTTCTAAACGTTTCAAAGTATTTTTGTACAGCCGAACCGAACGGAATTGTTATGTATTTAATGATTTTTATGTAAATATATTTAATTCGTTTAAAGTATTTTACATTTAAAAAATTCGCAAACATAAAGCCAACAATATAAAAAACCATTCCAACTGAACAACTATTGCATTTTTGTATAAGTTTATTTCATTCAGTAAAGATAGCTTATTACTAGTTTAAATATATATTTTTATTGCACACTTTGAATAAATTATATTACAATACATTTATAAAGCAAAAATGTTATTCTATTATTCATATTTACGACAAATGTTTATGCAGTAGCAATCACATAATACGCTATTCATACCGAAGAAAATTGAAGAATGTTTCCCTATTCAATACGTGATTGAAAGAATTCAATCTTTTCATCAAAAGTTCAAAAATTTTTATACAGAAAACTTTTTCAAAACATTAAGTTTTTAAAATATTATTGCGCTGAATCAAGAAGTTTTACGAATTTACAAAATGGCATACTGAATTCTCTGGTATGATAATTTATTAGAATTTTTATTATTATTCTTTACTGTTATTAAAACTAAAGTAATACTCTACACGAATATAAAAATATATTTATAAAATAATTGTTCAATCATTTGATCATCTATTTGTATAAATTCGTGTTTGATAGTGATACTAAAGAAGAAGCAAATTTTAGTCGTGTAAATAAGAAAAATATTCGATGTTCACACGTAACGATTGATTTTTCTACGCTTTACTATTACAATATTTATATTCTGCAAAAAATGATATCTGATATAATTAAAGTGTTCAGAATAAAAAATATCGAAAAAAAAAATATATATATATATCGAAGAAGAGTTCAAACGATAGCATTCGAACAATTCTCGTGTTAATCGATAGGAAAGAAAATTAAAATTTTTGCATCATTATAGGTAATGATAAAAAAGTTTTCTTCGATTTATTCTGAAATACTAGTTTTTATTATAATCAAATAATCAATCAAAGATAAATCTAGACTTATATAAATATAAGCAGTGTATAGGAAAGGATTTATAGATCATTAACTCGCGTATAATTTTTATATTTGCATGAATTATGTTTTTTTTAAATAATAAAGCGAATATCGACATTGAAAAAACAATTTTTGTAGTAAACAGGATTATGTTTAATGTCTGCAGAACTCATAATTGTCGCTTTATTTATTCTGAATTCAATGAATTTCATTATAATTTATAGCTTTGCTTTCAGCAGAGGATGCTTATACACAACCGAATATGACTAATGACGTATACTGCAACTGTTGGTTAGTGAAGCTTTCACCAGATTGAATTTCCTACTTTATGACTGTTTTAACTATTCTGTCTTGCAATTAACACCGACGGTTTCATAATACGGCACTGTTAATATTATGCAAAATGAGATCACATCTCGTTTAGACCAAATTTAATCAAAATTTATATAATTGCTTGTTTACCATTAAAGAATTTTACTTGCTGAAACTACATGCTAAAGACCTAGTTTTATTAAGAGAAGAAAATTGCATTGATATAGATTATTAATAAATTTACAATTTTACATCCTTTTTTGTTTTTTATTATTATCATCATCTTCATCGTCGTCATCGTTTTGTAGTACCTCGACAATTTTAAAATAATTATTTTTAAATTTTCTGTTTTTAAATGTTTTGTAGATAATTCCGAAAAGTATTTAATTTTAAACTAATGTATATTATGGAATAATTTCGAGATAACAGCTTTGGTAATTATCATTAATATTCTTAATGTTATAATTAATTTAAGTGCTTTCGGCTTCTTATCTTATTGTTAATAACCGAAGAAAAGAAATTTAAAAAAAAAGTGTATCTACTTATGAATTATTATTATTATTGTTTTTTTCTCTAAGTTTATATAAAATTATATTAAGCTTATATATAAAATTTAATCGAATGGTCTTAGATAGAATAATGTTGAATCAAAGAGAATTTTCTTAGTCCATAAACTAAACGGGGATTAAAATGAACAAAGCAATTAAAGTGCCATACATAACAAGACAAAAAAAAATAGAAGTTACTCTGTTTATCTTGACAATTCTTAAACTACATAATAGCTTTACATTCTGATTTCTATGTTGATGCGGAAATAATATTTGCATTTATTATTTTCGCATCAAAACGATAAAAAAAGAGGAGAAATTCAGTACATTGGAACGGTTACAGAAAGCTTAAACGAAAGAAGAAACTTCACCTTCAGCATTTTTCTAAAATGTTTTAAGAGAGAGAGAAACTTCAACAATTACACAAGATATAATTAGAACATTATTCATTTATTAAATCATTCGGAAAGAATTCATTAAAACATATATTTTAATATTAAATTTTATTCTGTTTTCTTTCAAATAACAAAATTTAATTGAATTTTTTTAATGTCTTTTAATGTATTTTTGTTTTTTTTTTTGTTTTTAATACTGAAATATAGTTTTATTTTTTTGAATAACATATACATATGACAATTTAGGTTTCGTATTTCTTCCATAAACATAAAAAAGCTCTTTATTCATAAGGTTAATAAATAAAGAGCTTTTCTTGTTTAAAGCCAGGTAAAAAGAAAAAAAAAAAGTGCAACGGAACTAACTTGTTTGTCGTGCATTTTTACTTCACTAAAGTCAAGGCTTCACTTCATTTAACATTTTCAGAGAACTCTATATCTGAAGAGAGATAGTCCATCTCTTTTTTTTTCTGTTTCGATTTCTTTTCAAAACGATTCCCTAATGTCAAAGGAAATTATTGCAGCATAAAAGGACAGATACGGTATCTCTGTAACTACACTATTGCAGAATATCATGTTTCTATCAGTAGAAACTGTAATGATGCGAAAGATAGACCTCGAAGTAGAGGATTACACAAAAGTAATCGCCTTATTACGAAATATATTAGCTACCGAAATCTATAAAGAATAATATCATATTACTACCCCCTTTAATTATTCAAACAGTTTTTTTTTTCATTAATAATACTTTTATAGCAATGAAATTTTAATCTGACTACAAATCTTTAATGTGGTTACAGATGCGATTTAAAACTTAGTTAAAGTTTTAAAGCTTCCGGAAATGATTATAGATATTCTCTTCCTTTAATCTGATGTAAAAGCACGGAATTTCTTATGATATTTCCACATTCTTGTAAAATACCAGAGGCATTTCCTTCGATATAATTATAACTATCTCATTTTTAATGAAACTGCATTAATTAAAAGACATTGAACATACTGTACTTATTAGTTCGATGATAGCGAATAAAATCAAAGAGGTTTTAAGTTAATAAAGAGTTAATAACTAAAGCTGTATTCTTGTTGTTTATTCTTACCTAAGATATAACATAATCGAGATATTTATTAAGTCGGAAATGCTTTGAATTATTTAATATCTTGAAAATTAAAGCAGATTAATTGATTCATAAGCATTAGTACGTTCGAGTTTTAACGCAGTTGTTAGTATTATTTATCGAGTTTTATTGCAAATATGCTAAGAAAATATTCAATCAAGCTGTTTCCTATTCTCCAATCGAAAATGTGTTTCTGAAACTTCTAAGTTTCTTCTGAACTGTAGCATTTCGATATATAGTCTCCTGAAAGCATAGACCGATCGATCATAAAATATCCGATGGATAGTGAGAGAGGAAAAAAAAAAAAGAAAAATAGGGATCTGTATGAACAAATAACTTAACATTCGTATAGTGACAAAAAATTGTTTGTATTCGATTCGACATTTCTTTGGAAACCATCGATTTGTGGCGAGATCAATAACTAGTCTTGGATGGGTTTGTTTAATGTTGTTGTAGACATAACCAGATGTGTGCACCACTGATATCTAGACAGGAATACGTGACTTACTTTTGAATGCGTACGAGATTAACAGCGATACTACTACTATAATAAAAGGATGCGAACTTTAACTAATACTTACTGAACTGGCGGTAATTAAAGCATGAAACGTGATTCGACTTACAAAAATAATAAATTCTTCCATGTTTATTCTATATAATTCAAATATGTTTTACTTTATTCGAGTTTTTTTTTCCCTCGCTCGCAAATTTTTCTTTAAACCGAGTACCGTATCTTTTAAAACACGACTGTTTTATTCATTTTTAAAAGTTTTAAAATAATTAATAGCTAATTTTAAAGCAAATTATTTAAAATTTATTAATTTCCTTATTGATCTTTACGTCAATTTTAATGAATATAAAATATCGATTATTCTCGTCCTTTGTTTGAATGTATAACATCGAAACGTTTAACATTTTTGTAGGAAATGTAAAATAGCTGATAATTACATAAAATTCTTGCTATTTTAAATATCTCTAATAATGAAATTTCGTCGTTAAATACGATTTTTAAGATATTGCTTCTACGCGAAAGAAATAATATAATATTTTCTTTTCTTTTTTTTATTATATTCATTTAAAAATAACTTCTTTAAATTACATTGCAGCATTTTAAAAATAGCAAAAAAAAAAAAAAAATTGTTATTTTAATAACGGTAGAAATAAAAATTGTTATTTTAATAACTGTAAAAAAATAAAATAAAATCGTATCAACTAGCAAACAAAAATTCTTCTAATCGCGTTTTTGCAGATTATGTTAGAAAATACTGTGCATTTTTTAGATGACGTTAGTAATATAAATTTTTTCGCAGATAATTTGCAGTTAGTTAAAACGCATACTTTGGTAGGTATTGTTATACGTTAATTATGAATATTTTGTATAATATTGTTTATAAATTCCCTAACTGTTATTAATACATTATAATTAAAATAGTTATAAATGAACTCATTCCAAAATTGATATCATATTTCGATGCAACTAACTATGTAACTTAGATTACATGCAAGAATATCCAATTTTAATTACATATATTAAAGGTTTATCTAGAGAATTTCCATTCTTATCTATGAAATATATAACTTTGTGCGGTATATAAATTAAACGATTCGATTGATATCCGATACCGAATTTACTTCGGACTATCAACGAAAGAAAGATAGCAATCTTTAAAATATAATTTAAAAATTAAGATATGAATAGCCCGAATGACAAATTTTTCTTTATCCTCCGCATGATTGATTTAGATATAAATGCGAATTTTAAAAGAATTTATATGATATTTCTTATAAAGTAAATTCCAGAAATACTTGGTATAAAATATGCAACATCATTTCTTATTCTGTTTCTCTTAATTTTATTCGAAGAAAAATAAGATAAGGTGACGAATTTATTTTGTAAAAATATAATAAGAAAAAAAAGAAAAAGAAATATGTTGGCACGTACATTCGGTGCCCTAAAAGAGCTTAAAAGAACATATAAGGGCGTATAATATGGAACCGAAACGAGCTTCAGGCAAAATTGCCTCACAGAAACAGAATAGGATGAAACTTCTAATGACTTTGGAGAAACACAATAAAAGAGTTTCCAATATTGTCTATGTATTCTACTGGCACTCTACACTTTTCAATTGGTTGTTGAATTTTATTAAGTTAATTTCCACGAAGAACTTCAAGTTCTAATTATAAAAGAGAACGTTCTAAGTATTAAAGTTGTTAGAATATACTGTATGGATAAAAAGGAAAATATAATATTTCTGATATTTATCAAGTTATAACGAAAAATTTCTCTACCAATTTGCATTAATAATTAAATGATGGTAATATATATAATTATGACAGTTTATCAAATTTCTAATAAAATAATAATGAGCATTGTCTTCTATTATTAATTATGTAGCGATGAATTAATGAATGATTAAATTTCTCTACAGTAATTTATTGAAATACTTGTATAATGGGAAATATTTTTTTTTTTTATCAATCGAGATGAAACATTTTTCATTAATTCGTTTTACTAAGTGATTTTTATAGTGGTAATTTTTTGAATGATTAACTTAAGTGCAAAAATATCGTCGAAATTTATTATCTATCAAAGATCCTCAAGTATAAAATACTTCTTGAAGAGTTCTCTTGAGATGAAAACCTTCGATTCTTTTTCTTCTATCGGAAAATAAACCGGCTGTAATAGTATATGAGAAAGTTAGTTTGTCGGAAATTATTTTTAGTTCTACACCATCTCCAAAATTACTGAAGTAACCCGAAAAAAAAAGCAAAGAAATCATCGTGACTAGTTCGATTTTTTCTAATTAATAAATTTTTTTCCTCAGATTTTATGCTTATATTTCTTGAATAATATGCGAAAATTTTAACTCACCTGCACCGAAAAAGTAATAATATATTTTTATTATGTATTCCTATATCTGGCTTTGGTGTACATACGTAATACATAAAAGAGAAACATCAACCAACTGCAGTCTAGGCTAGAATCGTAAATTTTATTTTATGGCCTAGTTAATGTATTTTGTCTTACACCCTTCCGTTATTGTTTTACTTTCCGCGACTTATTAATATTAAGCAGTTTATGAATAACTGTGAATATTCATAGGTTGATTCTCTGCTTAGTTTCAAAAGTAAATCTGACATTTTTCATGCGCTTTAATATAAACCCAATGAAATTTGTTTCATTAAAGTCAATAAATAACCGAACCTAATTGAATTAATAACTGTTCATGTAGATATTAATAATTGCACAGTTTTAGTCGAGTATTATGCATGAATCATGGCAAACCATGCGAAAATTTAAATGACCGAATCGATCATTTTCAATGATTATAGGTCTAAAGACTTAACATCGAAACGGTGCTAAAATATCGATTTGCTTCAAATTTATCGTATTTGATTAAGCTTTGTAGCCTCTAATGAATTTTAAATGCGTGATTTACGAGAATAATAATTTTTTTAAATGTTAAAATATTCATTTATATTAATAAATCTTTGACTTTTTGATGATCGAGAAAATCGAAAAATTTTCTTCCGCTCGCTATTGATCAGCGATAATTTATATAAAACTATATATATATAGCAGTAGCTATCAGAAAGGGGGCCTCATGATTTTAGATGCCTCAATTTATAATTCAATATGTTAGAAAAAAATATATTTATATATTTTTATACTGTTCGAGCTTCAGTGTTTGTCAAAATTTGAAGATCTCTATCAATGTTTTCGCTTTTCTTCTACACTTACCACTGTGTATTTGTCAATTTTAAATCTTTTTTTTTTTTTTTTTGAAGAGCCTCAAAAATATTACTTGCCCTGGGTCTCACATTTTTTTTTGAAAGTTTGACTTTCAATGTTTGCTTATTATTTTATTGATTTTTTTCATTTTTTTTTGTTATAATCAGTTTTATTTGTTAGGATTTTTTGTCTTGCAGGAAAAAAAAATTAATTTTTTTTTTTGCAATAAATTCATTTTGCAGTTTTGAACTTTTATTAATTAGATCTTTTAATATTTAATAGAGTGAAATTAGTTGGGTTCTATTCAGATATGAAGCAAATGCTTGATTAAAGCAAGTATTGAACTTTTCCTTAATTACAAAGAGTAATCAAACATTACCAATCATCCGAATTGATATTCAGTCTGAGAAATTCAATTTAGTTGGAGAATGGTAATTAAGGTTTCTATTGGAAATACACAGAAATGTGTTTAGAATTCTACCATTTCTCAATAAAATATTCTTCCTTATTCGAGTTTTTAATAGTGTTATGAAAGCTTTGTTAAATGTAATTATTGCTGTTTCCACGTTGTTAACATCAATAAATACATTTTTTTTTATTTTTTTGGGGTTATTTTGATTGCAATATCTTAAGTTTCTATTAACAAATGATCAAAACTCGAAGGCGATTATCGAAAATATGTGAGAGTAACACAAGTTAGCAAAGTGCTAATGAATCCTGATTTTCTGAAGATTAATACTTTATGCGAACTACAATTCTCTTTATTTAATTATAGTGATTTACACTATTTCTATAATTGTTTGTTTGTGTCTAATGGAGTTTTATTTTTATATACTTTAACTAATTAAAGATTAAAACCCATTTTAAAATTTTCAAGCGATACTTCTACCGTTTTCAAATCTTCTCACGATATACGTAATTTCAGAAACTATAAATTTTTAATTCGTTATAAAAGAAACGATTAAAGGCAAAGTATTGTTTATTTAAATCTTCCATTTAAAATGTATTGTTTATGAATAATTAAGTTAACGGTACAATAAGCCAAGTAAGATCATCGGAAAATTTAATTGTAAACAGCATCTTAACTGCCATTAAAAATAGTTTCGATGTTAAGCACTGGTAGATGGAAGATAAATGCATACAAGTTAACATAAAAATAACTTGTAAAATTTCACTTTAAGTTCGAAAGATTATAATATATATATTTTTTTCTTATAAAAACACGGTTAACAGTATAAAAATAAAAAAATAAAAAGGTATATGTTTCTGTAACAGTATCCTTGTTAAAATTCTTGCTATAGAAAAGAAAGATAATTAAGCTATTTTACTTGCGATAGTATCACTGCTGAGAGCCAATCGAATTTTTCTTTCTTTTCTTTTTTTTCCTATTTTTTTTCTTTTATTACAACTCAGTTGAATTTTAAAACATTCTAAATTATCATAACAAATAAATAAGCCAAGAGCGTTGTGAAATAAATCAAATGAAACTAATTATGTGTTGACAATGATTTTTTTCCCTTCCAAACAGTTGACAACTGATTATAAAAATTGAAAGGATTTCTTGTGCGTGTATAAATATAGTGTACACACACACACACACACACACACATACATATATATATATATATATGTTTTTATGCTGTTGATTTTTTGTATTTTTAACTATTATATTTTTATCTATTTTTCTTTCTCAGCGAGATAGATTATGTTTGTTTTAATAAGTTTTTATTATTTTTTTTTATAACAAAAAAATGAAAAGGAAGAGAAGAAGAAGGGAAAAAAACAACTATTTTACTCTATACTCTTAATAAAGTCAAACAGAAATCTATTAAATAGTAAAAACTAATTTTGTTCTTCATGTAAAGGTAAAAATTTCGTTAAACAAAAATTGCTACAAAAATTGAATAATAACTTCTGCGGAATTTTTAATATTTAAAATCGCATTTTATAGAGAATTCCTTAAATATTTCTTTAAAACTTTCATTTAAACAGTAAATATTTAAATAATAAAAAAAAAAACGTTTTAAATATTTAATTCGGTGTTAAATTTATTCGAATACATTAAAAAATTTTTATCAGTAAATTGGCATTCAAAATAGGCAATTTACGACATTACTTATGTCTCTGATTAATCCTAAATAACGTAACTTATGTGAAATTACTAAAATTAAATTAATAAAATTAAGTATAAAAATACAGTTAAGAGTGCTATAAAAGAATGATGCGGTACATTACAGGCATCACAAAATATGTACTAAATATTAATAAGTAATTTAAAATTTTTACATAAACTTTAACTGTGTAAATATAAAAATAAAATAAAAAATGTTATGTCTATCATAACATCTCTGTAAATTTTTAATATATATATATATATATGAAAGGAATCAGTTGATGCGATGACTTATAAATCAGAGTTTTTTTTAGTTTTTTTTACTTGCCTAAGAGCTTAAGCATCATT
>WUQG02459276.1:0-12459 GCA_011317285.2 Androctonus mauritanicus
TCTATACCAGGGGCTTTCCAGTTGTGTGTGCGTCTTATTGTGTTTGCGAGTTCTTCTGTGGTAATGGTGGTATAGGGTACCACCATTACCACAGAAAGCGTGTCTGGTACGTTTAATGTGGGTGTCTATTCTTCTGGTACGTTTAATGTGCGTGTCTACTCTTCTGTAATCCAGCTGGCTCTCTGGTTGTGTGTAACTGACTCTGCCCACAGGGCAGACAAGAAGCTAGTGAGTGATTGTTGTGTTGGTATTTCTCTGTTTTGTGCTTATCTAAGGTCGTTAGCGTTTATATTTCTGTAGAATGTCTTTTCGTTGTTTGTGAATAGTGTGTTGTCTTGTTTACGTGCTAAACTGGTTTTGTATCATATCAGGTGTTGTGATTTTGCTGCAAGGTTCTATTTTAGTGTGTCTGTATATTCTTTAATGTGTGTGTGTGTTGTGGCTTTCATGGCGTATATGTATTTTTAGTTTTCTGAAAATCTTTCTAATAGATTTCATAAGTTTTGTGGATGTATTGTTTTTCGTGTATTAGTCTAGTTCTGTTCAGATTTCGTTTATTTGTTTTTTGAGTCGTTTTTCAGGCAGGCTTTAAGCGGTGTCTTGTGTTTGTGCCCAACTTATTTGGAAGTGTTTTAAGACCTAGGTGTATAGCGACAGTGACAGCAGCTGCGTAAATAAGTGTGTCTATTTCTATGAGTGTTGTTTCTGCATTAATCAGTTTTGGTAGAATGTGTGTGTTCATATAGTGTAGTGTATTGTTCGACTGTCGTGAATTGTGAAGTTTAGGAATGCGTGGACGTTGCGTGGGATCTGTATCTATGAATTTGGTTAATGTTTCCTGGAGTGTGTCAGTGAGTTTATTTATTAGGTCTGTGTTAGTTTATTAATGGGCAGTGTGTTGTCCTCAATGAATGTTATTTCTGGAGTCTGTTCCACTTCGTATTCTATTTGTGTGTGTGAATCGCTTTCCTATAGTGATATTAGTTGTGCTACCTGAATTTTAATGCTTTCTAATGTACTGTGTGGTATGAGGTTTCTGTGGATGACGGTTCTTTTTTGATCTGCTATGTGTGGTTCTATAACTGTGATGTTTGAGTATCTGCATATGAATTTGTCATAGAGTTCCCTTCTGTACTCTGTAGTGTCGATTTCTAATTTTGTAATTGTGTAATATGTACGCATGATGAATTCATTCATGTCTTTTGTCAATTCCATGCGTTGGTGTGGTTTTCCAGCCTTGGTGGTTTCTGGCTGAGTTGCCTGGGAAACACTTTGGCTGGTTGGGCAATGATGTGGTGACCCGTTCCCTATTGTGGATATGTATATTGCAGTAGCCAGATTTGGGTTGGTGGTGTTTTCGCCACCAGTGGCCAAGAGAGACAGACTATAGTAAACTTTCCGAATGTGAGTCTCTGCCTGACTCAGAGACGCGGACCTTATTAACCTGGGCGTCGTCCGAGCCGGTATGCTTTCGTTTTCTGTTTTGTATCATTGCATACTAATAAAGCACCACCGAAGTGTGGACACCTGTAGTTGAGCATAATGGAATAGCCTTCTCGACCAGGATGATCCTACTAGAAATATAATTTCTGACGTCCATCGCCCATTCCGCCCACGTACATCCCTCCTCCACTTTGAGACAGCATAGGATTCAGGAGGGTTATTATTATTATTATTATTATTATAAAATTCAAAACCCAGAAAGAGGAATTATATTATCGATTTTAAAAAGACTGATACATAAATAGTGAGTTTAATTTTGTTTGGTTTGTTAAATTTAAGAATATTATGATTTGTAACAAGCATTATATAATATACTTCATGAGAAAAAAACGAGCCAGCTATTGTGAAAACAGGATGGTTATATATAAATTGCAGCAAATATCATTAGTTAACTTTATTTAGAACTGGTTACATAAATGACATTATTCTTTTATCTACATTTTAAGACTTTTATCAACAAAGTAGCCGCTTCTAAATTTCAGTAAACATCCTACTTTATTCATACATGATTAAACTTTTTTAAATTAAATACGAGGTCTTTAAGTATTAAATATCATTTATTTTATATGAAGCGGGAAAAGTAATCTAAGAATAATATGTTCTGTAAGAATGATCCGTTGAGTGACAATATGATAACCACGTCATTAAATATTCTCTTTGGTTTTTATTCCAGTATACTAAATTCTCAGGAGACCTTGCGCAAAGTAATGAACAGCTATACTGTACTAAAAATTTTATCAAATTCAGTTGATTAAAGCTCCTTGTAGAGATATATATTAGAGAAGGAAAAATGAAAAAGAAAAACTATCTTTCATTAAATTGCTTTATCTGTTTATTATATTAGATTTGATGTTTTAAATTTTTCAAATTATATTCGTATTGAATATGCTTATTTCTTTCAAATAAAAATATCAGATCAATAATATTTAATTTGAAATCTCAGTTAGAGCGGACTGAAAACAGGCCTTTAATAATTCTTGAAATAATTAAATAAAAAATAACCAATGACTATAGTACAGTATTCAGCTTCTTGATAGTACAGTATTTTGTTTTATGACTTCTTAAAATAAATTATGAAAAAGTAATTTGTGTATGAAAATAAATTTAGTTAAATGGATATTTTTGATTTTCCTATAATTGACAGTTTTAGCTTACCAAATAAATTAATTTCAACAAATAAAGATTTAAATTATTATTGTATCTCTAAATCTTAAATAATTCTTATTATTTAAGTATAAAACTTTCACATTGAGATGATAAAATCTAGTTTTATATAAAAATAAATTAAGCTTATATACTTCAATATATTTAAATAATTTACAAGATTTTAAAATAAAAATGTTAAGAACAAATGCAATATACGAATTAATATATAACTGCATTTTATATTTTCTCGTCTGATAAAAATAACGACCCACATTTATATTTTATATCAATAATTTTGAACGTGAGCCATATGGCTTTCAAGTGGCTTATCATATTTCCTAGGAGCCATATCTAAAAGACCGAACTAACAGCAACTATGAAAGAGGCCAGAGAAGTAAATAAAACTCAGAAGGATCATGAAGGAAAAATAAGGCTTTAAATAATAAACTTATGAATGTTCTATTATATTTGATTGTAAATGAAAAGCTTTAATTGTTAACTTTGATTCCTTCCTTATCTTTTATTTTTATAACTTTTAAATTAACCAACAGATTGGCAAAGTTCTTTAAATAATTAAAAATACACTTTAATAATTCGATACAGTTAATTTTTATGTTAAAAAATAAAAGTTAATTGAATTAATGTTATAAATATTTTTACAAAAATTTTTCAAATGACTATACTTTTCATATACTACAAATACTTGTATATAATTAAGTCGACATAGTTTAGATATTTTTAAAATCAAAAATAAGGATTCTACTTATAAACAGATCATGTCAAGTAAATAGTTTGTCTTCAAACTTTAGCTCTTCAAGAATATACTCCTTACCTGACAAATAAGGAGTATAACTTATGTTAATAATTCACAGTAAAACGATTTTAAATACAGTCAGAACTTCAAGATTCAGGAGCAACTGCTTTTGGTTTGCTGAAAATGTTCTGGCAGCAAAAATCAAGAAAAATATGAAGGAACGGACCCATATTAGGATAAGAGTTGCATATTTAGCTGACTTATTCTATTTTTAAAGTTAATTTTAAAAAGTAGCTTAATAATAATTAATCTCAGCATTTCATTTATAAATTGAATTAAAGTATATCATTTATTTACTATCAAAATTGGTAATTAATTAGTTTTTTTCTTTTATACTTTTCATTATTTAAATATATAAAAGCGAAATATATAATTTGTTTGAGAATTAATTACGATCTCGAGCAAGTTTTCTAATTTTGACGTATGCATGTATCAATATTCTTTTCAGCGTCCAGATATCAAAATTAGGATTAATTCATGTTCAAAGTAGATTTATAATCGAGTATGCATTGCAATTACAAATAAATTATATAGACCTTATAAGGAACGATCAGCAAAAATATGAATGCTGAGGTATAATTTATTCTTGAGTTATTTTGCAAACGATTTTACAATAGACGGTTGGAAAACGTAATTAATTATATACGAACCTTATAAATCTGCATGTCAAATATAGTTCCAATATGATTACATTACAATGAACAATTTTGAATTAGATATTTAATATTTCGAATAGCTATTTAGGCTACTTATAACGAGAACATTTAGTGATTTTTGGTAATGAAATAATTCTCTAAAATTTGAATGCTCTGCAATGTTTGATTATTAATTATCTGACAGACAGAATTTACAGAAAGAAAATATATATAGCCAAACTAGAAAAAATACTTCGAGAAAATATAATGGAATTAAATAAATATCCATCAAATTTCATTTAATACAGTAAACGTTAGAATAAGAAAAAACATATAAAATAAATTTATCATTATAAAAATAAAATATTAAAGGACTTACAGAGTTTGTAGATTTGTCAGCAAAGTAAAAGCATTTCGATGTATACTCAGTAGATTATTATTTTCCAAATCTCTAAAAATTCAAAATATTTATGATTGAAATATATCTTCAATACTTTATTCATTTAAATGATTTTAATAAAAACTATCAAAATACATGTTCAAAAGCAATATAACAATAAACTATTGAGTTTATTAAATAGTTTATTTAAATTTATAATAGAATTACTAGTATAAATCTTTTCAGAAATGATAAAAATATTTTTCATGTCGTTTTCCACTTTTTATACTTATTAAAAATTCATCAAAACTGTCTAAGCAAATACCATAGTAATACACAAACCCTTTAGCACAAGCATTGAAAACATTTCTGAAAATAAAATGTTTAACTGCTAAAAGACTTGTGTAATACTATTTTGTTTTCTTACATTATTTTGATAATGATTTGGTCATCCATGCAATAAAAATTATGAACTTAAACACAAACTGGAACTTATAATAAAATTCGTACATCGCTCTACAATGTAATCTGCAAATCAGATTACCCATAGCACAATCCAATTTATGATAAATAAGTTTTTTTGCAAATTACTGCTGCAACATTCGAATTACAATCTGAGCAAATGTTGTAATAATTATTTAATACAGTATCTTATCATAATTATGGTCGCATGATTTAAATTTTTTTAATTTAAAGTTATGTTATTGATAATCGGACGGAAAATAAAATATTAGAATTCTTTTTCATATATATAGCCTAAACATAAAACTAGTTTAATATATTAATTGAAAAGGTGAATAAGATGAAATCAAATCTGCGTGATTCATTCATTACAATTTTCCAATTATTCACTAACTATTTAAAATTTCAAATTGGATAACAAAGCAGATCCATATATACAGAGCTGTGCTACAGCATAATTATGTTTGCCATGATCACTTCTACTATCTTCTTTTGTGTTGTTCCGTGACCAAGAACAAAGTTATTGAATTAATAAATTCAGAACTAGAAACTAAAGACTAAGTTTAGAACTAAGAACAAAGTTCATGTTTGACATCTTCCGAAGAAAAATATATTTTTGCATTTTATTTCTTAAATTTTTTAATGATGCCAGAACCATTTGCTTCCTTTGCCTATACCGCAGCATGATCCCGTCATCAGTCTATAGTTAATTTGTAAATTATATAAACTGTTGCAATTGTTCACATTTATACGATAACTAAATTAAAACTGACAAAGCTAAACAATATTTTGTAACATCTGATTAAACATTTTATTGTTTCAATTCATTTTAAAAGAAAGATAGGTATGATAATCCCAATTCCTGTGTGAATTAGATTAGGTTCATGACTTTTTTGGATTTCGAGCATGTGAGGCTTTATATCAATAACTGCATATTGTATATCGTGTAAAAATCATTATTCTTCTTATTCTTTATGGCTGAAAACTTTACATTATACTTGAGGTAATTTTTCAATAAATATTTTAAAAGTTAGTAAAATGAGGCCATTATTGTTATATATATATATGTAAATGAAGAATATAAGAATATAAACATACAGTATTTCCTTTACAGTACTGCAATTGTCAGTTTAAAACTTATTCTACATATTTAATAGGCCCTATATATTATGTATAAATTTTCAGAAACGATAGTTTATATCGATAGTCGTTAGTTCGATAGTCGATAGTCGTAATAATTGTCTCAATAGTTGATATTATATAATATACGAAGATTACCATAACAGAATATGATATAAAATACTTATTGTTATATTTCTACCATATAATAAAGAATTAATAACTCAATGATGTAATTACAAGCCGAATGATGTAAATATAAGCCCAGTGAAGTCCCTACATTTACCTATAAGCGCATTATTGGAGCCCAATGGCGGAACTACAATGGGCCGGACGCTACATTACAGAAGCCCAGAATTATAGGGGGCTTAAATTCTCTTTGTCTGTATTGTTTTTTACCCTTCTTTTAAATTAACAACATAATATAATAAAAATTAACTGCACCACGAAAAGAGTGAAACATTCATTGAATCAGAGCAGTGCAGCGGTAGGAATAGTAGCCAAAAATATGGAAATAAAAAATGTAATTAGAGATTTTGCAAATTTAAATCCAGGAAGAAGAATTTTAAATTTTAAATATATTTTCTTTTGATAATTTTCAATTTTGTTTTAAATGATGCAATTTTGTTCTGTTTTTATTATTTTCTGATAAAAATATCTAGATAAAAATTTGTGATTTTTTATATTAGGAGTCCGAATAATATTTTGCGGAGGGCCAAAAATTTTAATTTCCGTCACTGTACTGGGCCTTAATTCTTTAATAAATTATTTTTAGGTGTTTATTGGGCAAATGAGCTTTTGGGTTGTTATTTAGGTGATACATCTTTGTCAAGTTGAAATTATCAACTTAAAGGCAAGTTGAAATTGAAAATAAGGATCGTTGCCTACAGAGTGGTTGTATTGATGATACATCTTTGTATTAAATTATAAAATAGCTTATAATTACATATGATAAGATATATAAAGTACAAATAAAATATTATTATTTACATACAGTATTTCATTTTTGCGATCATCTTATTGCATGAGAAATTATATTTTTAAAAAAGACATCTTAATATCAATTAATTGACAGATTGTTAGAGTTTTCTCAAAGTTTCTAGGAAAATATAATAAATTCCGGCTTTTAACACATCAGAAAATACGTTTATTTAATAATTTTTTATAAATGAATCAAAACCGATAAATCTATTTCTGGACGCTGCTGAATATAAAAGAAAAATTTTATTTCATTTAACATTTTGCATTTTTTATTATTATTATTTATTCTTATATCGTACACTGATGATGATTACAATTATAATTTTGAAACAAATCATAATTCAGAAATTAATCATAAAATAACAATCAAAATATTATCCTTGTGACTAATTAAAATTAAATTTTTTTATTTAATATAATTATTTTTCATCATTTTTTATTTAATATTCTTTCTTGATATCTTAAAATAAAAAATGGGACTTAAATTATAAAATATTCTATTAAAAATATAAAAAATATTTTTGTCATTTAATTTTAAGAATAGAGTTCCATATAATTCTCAAAATGAATAAATACATTATTTAATGAAAATATTTACTTACAAATTAATTAAAGTTGAAATATTTCCAAAACTATCGTGATCTAATGTCGTCAGTTCGTTCCAACTCAAGGACCTTAATTAAAACAGAGAGAGAGATATTTTTCAAAATCTAAAAATTTATTAAAATTTATAAACGTTTATAATTCATAACTTTTAAATTTGTTATTGATCATTTAATTTATACGTTTAATTAATTTCAAATTGTGAAATTATTTCAAACTGTATTTAATTAAATGAATTTACATCATGAAATATATATTAAAAATAGAATTAAGAAATTTTATTATTTGTAAATTCAATTTTAATTGATTTAAAAATTCCATACTTAATAAATTGACAGAAAAATAATAGCATAGCGATATAATTAATGATATTTAAATGTTTCTAAGTTTAATTTATTTAATTAATTATTAATTTATTGTAAATCTTTTTGATAATATAATAATTGGCAATAATTAAAATTTTATACAGGTCGGTACTCACAAAGCTTTAAGACTATAAAGTCCATAAAAGACATCTTCATTAATACACTTTATGCGATTTCTTCTCAAAGATCTATTAATAAAATTTAATTTAATCCTACATTAAATTTTTATTAATAACTAAGTTTTGTTTTAGTTTATTATTAAATAAGCGTACAGAATTTGTAACTTCGATAAATATCTAAAGACACCAGGACTGAATTCTTCTAACTGATTTCCATCTAACAATCTGAAATTTAAAAATTAATGAATAAAGAATAAATAAAATTATTTTTTATTAACTGTTAGAGAATCACGATTTATACAATTTATTTGTGAGAAACTTAAGAAATTTGTTGTTAAATTTGAAATCATTTTAAACATACAAACGTTCCAACATTTTCAGAGGTTCAAATACTCCTGAAATTAATGATGTAAGTTTACAATTGCGTAAATCCCTATAATAAATTAAATTTTTACATGAATAAATATGCTTATAATATATAATAAAAAATTAAAAAATTGCATTATTATGGAAAATTGATGCAGAAAATTCATTTAAACAGAAAAAAAATGAATTGCTATTCAATGAATGCATTTGATTAATTACGTTTTTCATCAATTAAATATAAAAATAAATAGTTACTAATATAACAAATTTATTTAATAAAATATACTTTAATATAATAAGATAGCTATTTAATTATAATTAGCAAGTTCAATTTATTTTAATTCAGATAGTCTTTAAGAACATATATGCTATCGATCATAACACTGTTTCGATGAAACTCTTATTTGAATATTTCTATTCCAATAAGATTTGAATGGAAAAATATGTTTAATGTATATATATATATATATTTATATATATAAAATACCATACAAATAGGGCGGCCTTAGCTATAGGCAGATTAGACACTCACTTAGGTCTCCAAAAGTTGAATATTATTTGATAATATACTATACTACTGATAAGACTACATATTTTTTGTTTTTCTATTCGCAGGTGCCAAATTTAGAATCTGCCTAGGGCGCCAAAAACACTTGGGCCGGAACTGTATACAAGACCAAGAATATATAAAAGTTTGTGAATGAGATGTACAGTACAAACGCAGATTGGATACGTTCAATATGAGTGAAATGCTTATATAAAACCTTTTCGAAATATTTCATTCACATTTACGTATCCAATCTACATTTCCACATCTCATTCATAAGTTCTTGCTCATTCCTTTCACTTGTACTCTCCATTATTTCCATTTGTTTAGGAAACAATTTCAAATTGATTCGAATTAATTACGATAATTTATAATGTTACATTTATAAGCGTACTAAAGCTACTCACAATAAAGCAGAATCTAATAATATTTTCTTAGAAATTGCAATAATTTAATATAATTTATAAACAAACTTGAACGGAATAAAAATAACCTATATAACAGAATTTATGTAATTCATTAAGTTTAATTTATTTATCACTATATTATAATCACTGTACACGCTATATAGCATTAACATTATTATATTTATTACCACAGTATAAATCAATTAAGTGGTATTTTACAAACTAATCATCAACAAATTAACATGTTGATTTATAATGTTCAATTGAATTCCATATTATCATAACTCAGTAATTTAAGAGGATTACACGATGATTAATTATGTTTATGTTACAAATTTCTACCAAGTTATTTATATATTCATAACCAAAATAAAAATAACTGAAACGCAAAACGGGAGATAAAATAAGATTATTATAAATGTAGATTCGAAATAAAAATTAATAAACCTAAAATGGGAAATTATCATAAATACAATATTATGACTTTGGTTTTGTATATCAAAATCAGTTATTTGTTAAAATATTTAATAGAAAGTTAAGAAGTTTATTTCGATTTCACATTTATAAAATAAAAAATTAATGAATCAAATGCATTTAAGACAAATTGACAAATTTCTTTCTTTTTTGTTTTTTTTTTTTTTGTTTTTCATTATATTCAATAAAATAATTTAGCCTGGGAATTAATTTAGTTGCATCAACTATGATTACAAATTCGTAAATTTATACATTAATAAAACATTATTTAAATAAAAACGATAATGGTAAAGATTATATAATGTATTAATTAAATTAAATGAAAAAAATTTATTCAACATTTTTTTATTTTTTATTTTTTTAAGATCTAATAGAAATTTTACTTAATTTAACGACTTAATTATTTTATTATTCAGAATCGTTTTAGTGGTTCTGAATAATAAAATTAAAAACTTTTTATTTCTGAATAAATTAATTTATATTTATAATGCATATGTATAATTTAAAAATGCAGTATTTTAAATTAAAACAGATACTTACAAATCTCTGAGATTAATTAAACCTGTAAATGATCCATTTTCTAAATGACTTATTTGATTGAATGAAAGAACTCTAAAGGGATTATGATTTAATCAAAAAAAAATTTTGAAACAATTTTATTGACAAATATTTTTTTAAATACTTACAATAGTCTAATATATTTGTTCTGTGAAAAAGTGGAATCGGCAATTGACACTAGATCATTCCCAATTAAATAACTAAAAAGAATGGCAAATAATATATTTTTCATATCTGAATGAATAAATTTTATTAATAGCATAAAATTTGCTTATATAATATACAGTATATATATATATATATATATTAATAATCAATGGTTCAGTATATATATTAATAACCAATAATCAGTATATATATATATATAATAATAATAATCAATGGTTCAATTATCTCAATTAAACTCGTTCTAGTTAATTTAATTCAAATTAAATTAACAAATTTCTGTTAAATATGTTATGATATCAATTAGTCTAATAAACAAGGGAACATAATGGTTATAAATTTTAGATTATAGAATTACATGTTAAAAATATAAAAAATTACTAGTAATGATTAATTTTATATCTAGTTTTTTTGCAAAAATACTGTTCATATGCTTTTGATATCATTAATAACTTATGATACAAATAGTTTGAAAGTATCTTTCAAAACTATTAAATTCCGCTTTTTAAAACTAAGTATCATAACGAGAAGAGAAATTTAATTAAAATTAACAAACATGTAACTTTACTAATATGAAACAATTTTCTAAAATTTAGATGTTTTGCCCTTTTTTTTTTTTGAGATATTTTGCAAACCACCATCAGACAGTAAAAAGTGAATTTTACACATAATGCCATTTTTTTTTTTTTTTTGGTAAATAATGAATAACTAAAGAATTAAACTTATGAAAAAATAAAACAATCATAAATAGCTTACTACAGATATAAAATTTATTGTATATATTCCATGTTTAATAATTCCATTATATTATTATCTGCAATATACAACATAATTTTCTACATAATTTTTTAAATAAAATGTCTATTAAATTTGAATTTATTTTAAATATAAAACCATGTTTTAAAAATTTTATAAAATATTTTAATAAATATATTTTAAATTAAAAAAATAAAAAATAAAACAAAATAAATTAACATCTAAAAATTTAATTGCTTTTAGAAATGGTGCTCTCTCTGAATGACTGACTATTTGAAACGAATTATTAATTTTAAATTAGAAACAACGATTTAATGTTTTAATACTACGATATCAACGATAAAATTAACTTACTGGAAGGAATTAATCTGTCGAAATATTATCATCGAAGCAACGATCCAATTATATAGTACAGTACTTTAAGTACTTTAGTTTGACTTAATCATTCATCACGATCAATCATATTTCTGTTTCACCCAGTACATTATTTAAATCAAATTACAAAGCGAATTTCATATCAGGATAATGAATTCAGTTTTAAAATGTATATTATCAGATGTAAAATTTATACATGTACTTTAAAACTCACTCGAGTTGTTTGAAATAGAAACTTATTCAAATGAATTCACTCAATACCGGAAAATGCAATTCAATTTTACCCGTTGAATTGACTACTAATTTATCTCAAGGCCGAGATTTTAAACAATTATTATTATGAATGAAATATATTAATATACATACAGCATTCAATTTGTTTACAAATTGAATGCTGTATGTATATTAATATTGACTTTGTTAAAAAAATTACTAGTAATTTTTTTAACAATTTGCTGTATGTATATTAATTTTTGACTTTGTTAAAAAAATTACTAGTAATTTTTTTAACAAAGTCAATCTGATTTATTTTTTTTTTATCTTTTAGACTTGCAAAATCATAATTAGGGAAAGGTTGCTATCGATGGGCCACTTAAACAAAATGCTCCTTAAAATCGTCAAATTTGGCAATTTTTCAGTTCTGTACATGTTAATGTAAAGATTACTTTTCATACTACACATATCT